>CM056377.1:3193568-3198568 GCA_029718625.1 Synaphobranchus kaupii | reverse complement strand
TAATGGCGTCTGAAGCGATCATAATCGCCGTATCGATCGCTGTTGTTTTTAAACGGCCGGTCATTCAGAATCAGGATGCCAGACCATTCAGGGGCCTGTCAGCTCATGAATATTAATAAAGGGCAGCTGTCACTCAAGAGGAACAGGGAGTTCTGATTGGGAGATGTGGGAGCACACAGACTGAATTAAATTACGGTGTATTTTTGTTTTAAATGGCTGTTCGTGCAATAGCATTGACTGATGCTGGTGGTGGCTAAGTAGGCTAATGCTTTCTGACTCTATCTGCTGAGTGGACTCTTTCAGACCCAGTATGGCTGTCTGAGGGATCCTGTCTTTAAAGGGAGCTGGGGAACGTATGACTAATCCTTCCATAAATAGGACATCCATCGCTGGAGCGCCGTGAAGCATCGGGCCCAGCTCACGGGGACCAGGTGAGACGTATCCCCCGCCCGCGAGTGTCGTTTCTGTGGCTGCGGCCCGCCTTGGAAACGCTCTGATTGACAGCTTCTCCCTTCACCACTCCAGATCACGCACCAGCAGCGATTCTCGAGGCTGCAAAACAGCACTTAAGCGGCCGACACGTCCAAAGCAGTCGCTAGATCCGGTGAAAAACTGCAAAACCGCAGTAGTACGGCTTCATCTGAAATGCGGCATGCGCTAAATGCGCCATGCACTAAATGCGCCATGCGCTGTTCGGCGGTTCCTGCGGTCCGAGGACTGAAAGGAATTTTGAGCCCGAACTTTATTTTATTTTTCAATCTTCTTAAAATATTTAATTGGAAGCAGTACACCCTGATGAAATAATAGCACGCTTTGCAGACTGTAGTATGAGTTCTGAGAATAATGTGCCAAAAGATATCTTCAATTATAGTGCTGAGACAAAATCAGGGTTTTTTTCCCCCCTTTTTAATTCAATAAAATACATCTTAAATATTCAGGAGATGTGTCTGGGCCTAATGAGTCTCGTACCTTGGGTGTGATATTATTCTAGCAGGGAGAAACAGAATTGAAAAATGGAGGTGATTGCAATTGTAATGAGTCCAACGCCTGCCCTGGAAAAAAGAAAGAGAGAAAGAAAGGAAAAAAAACTTGCGCTATTCGCAGACGGCGGTAAAAAAAAAGAAGAGAACCTTGAAACGGCTTTACCCCCGCCACGTCCCTTAAGATAACACTTCCCCGTCTCACCTGATTAAAGAGCGCCAAGCTCTCTCCTGTGTATTGATTGGGCAAGAGGGGGAAAAGGCCCCTTTCTAATGTGTGGCGTGCGAAGGATTTACTGCGGAACACGGCGAAGGATTTACTGTGGAACACGGCGGGCGAATCGATGGAGGAGAAAACGCCTCATTAGAAATGTCCCCCGGCTGTCGGATGTGGCCCGTCGACAGAGAGGGCCACCGGGCCCCCAGGGGCCCGAGCAACCCGGGAAAATCCGGAAAAAATCTAAATAAGTAAAAGAACGCGACCGGACTGCACTGTGGGACAGGCCCTCGGCCAATCTCGTCACCGGGATTCCACGTTCATGTCCCCGATGGTTTCTTGCAAAAAAAACAACAACAAAAGAAACCCTTGCAGATTTGCTCCGGGTTCTAATTGCTGCGCCTGTCTCCAGGGCTCCTGCTGACAGCCGATCGTTTCGCCGCCTAAATGCGTTTCCTCTGGCTCATGAAAATTCATGGGAGCTCGCTGCCACTTCGAAGTCGTCCTTGTGCGTTGACCGGAACTCTTTTTTTGCCAGGACAGGAAGGGACATTAAAGGTAGGGGTCTCTCCAGTAATTAAGGACCTCAGGTGACAGTGTGGGTTACAGAGAGAGGCAAGTGAACAAGAGAGGTTGGGAAGGTCGTTCTGAGTGAGAGATGGCCATTCTATTATAGAATAATTTGCCTGCATAGCCCGAGTAATTATCTTGCTGTTTGAATTTATGTTAAATGGGTGAAATGTTAAACGCAAGCTATGTAATTCATCCTTTAAGAGGCTTGTCTTTTAAGCAAATTAATAAAAAAGCACTTGTTAACTCAGACAAAGCAGCCGGCGTAAATGACTGCACGCTATGGTGAGGACATGCACATGCATGTTAAACACCCTTATCAGGGCCAACTTACACAGCTTACATTTATGTGTCGCTGCAAATTATCCATTGAAGCACCTTGATATTTCACAGGAACAAGGATGCGAGGGCAGAGCCCCCAGTGGGAATGGACCCCAGTTCTCCAACAGCTACACAACATTCCTCAACACACTTATATGTGTGAGTGTTATAAAGCTCATAAAAATTACAAGGAAAAAGGCTGATATCTCAGTACTCCGCTCACAGCTTGGGATGTATACGTTTCCTGTTTTAATATATAATATATATACACTGTTGAGCTGGAATTGTATGTCACATTTCCAGCTGCGGTTACTAAAGTATGACCAGAGATAGCAGGCAAATACAACCTGAGAGGGGCGCACTAAAATGTACAGAGTTGAATCAACACCGATGGAGTACATTTGAACTCTGTTGGGTGTGCAGAGGGGTGTTAAGGTATACGGGCGGGCAGGCCCAGGGGTTTTGGAGAGCAGGCCCTAGGGCGCTGGGGCTCTGGAGAGCCAGGGCCCTCGTGAGGGCAGGTCAGGGGCCACAGCGGTAAACCGAGGCATGGTGACAGGCCTGCAAGCCGTCCTGTCTGCAGACTGGGGACCTACATTAGGGGACATACATCAGGGGACCTAATTCAGGGGTCTGCAGCAGAAGCATAAAGTGTTACCGGACTCCTCCGTTACTGTGTCCCCCCTCCGTCATACGCCCCCCCCTCCCCCCCATCTCCCTGTTCTAACACGTCTTTAGTATTCCACACTCTCGCGCCTCCCCCCGTCCTTCAGCTGCACCCCCCCCACCCCCCCCCTCGGGGGCGACCCGTCCCCAAGAACTCCGAGGACGTTCCAGGAAGTTGAATATGAATCACTGCCGCCCTGTTCGTCTCAGGAAAGGACACCCCTGGAGGATCCATTTGAGTGGAGTAATTGGCTTTATTAGCGGAGATATACTGTGGTGGTGGGGGAGGGGGGGGGGGGCACACCGGCATTTTCTCCACCCACACATAGACCCCCCCCCCCCCCCCACACACACACACACACACACACACACTTCATTCTAGTTTAGGAGACCCTGCATAATTGTTTTTTCTCGCTCCGTCTTCCTTGTCATTGTCGGATGGGTCCTGTGAGATTATTAGCAAACGCAGGTCCCTCAATAATTCATCAGAAGCTATTTATACACAGATGGGGAGTCCTTTAAAGGCTACTGAGCGAGCTTATCTGCTGTACGGACACAAACAGAGGGAGGGAGGGAGGGAGAGAGAGGGGGGGGTAGAGGGGGCAGTGGAATAGAGAGGGTGGAAGGGGGGGGGGGGGGGCAGTGAAAGGGAGAGGGTGAGAGGGAGAGAGAGAGCGGGAGAAAGTATGAGAGAGGAGGAAAGAGAAAGAGGGAGAGAGAGGGAGACAGATAGAGAGAGACAAACAGAGAGAAGGAGAGAGTGTGGGAGGGAGAGAAAGGGATAGAGAGATGTAGAGACAGTGTGTGTGTGTGTGTGTGTGTGCGTGCGTGCGTGCGTGCGTGCGTGCGTGCGTGCGCGTGTGTGTGTGTGTACAGAGTGACCCCCAGCTCCGCTCTGTTTTGGGCTTGAAGGTGACGTGGCTCTAAAGGGACCTGCTGCCCAGGGAACTGGTGCTTAGCAACGCCAAATTAATCACCTTTAATCTCCGGCTTCCTCCTCCTTTCCCAACTAACTCCGCCCCAAACTGAGGTAGCGCTTTCCGTAAACTAAAAATAAAAACACACCATAAGCATCACAATGTTTGCTTTGTAGCCTGTTCCAGTACCAGTGCAGAAGCTTCTGTTTAGCGCACTGAAGGGCTGGTTGTACAGAAGCTTCGGCTGGTTGGCTGGCTGTAGACGGTGGAGGCGTGGTTTCTGGCACGGCCTTGCGTGTTCTCCGCGTGTTCCCAGCGTGCGGTTCCTGCTGATGTGATTATCCCACGTTCGTACGTTTTAGGCCCTGTTCATCAGCAATACGTAGCACCAGAAAAGCTGTCTGTGTTCGGCGTGACCGTGGAATTCTGACCGTGAATACCGCGTTAACAGAGTGACTGCCGTGCTGCTGTCATGGTGCCCTCCCCTTCTGATATGCGTGTGCACACGCATGCGTGTGTGTGTACCTGTGTGTGGGTGAATGCATGTTAGCATGTGCGTGTTCATGTGTGTGTACTATATGCACATACTGTATGTGCATGTGGGTGCGTGTGTGTGTGTGTCTGTGTCCATCTGTGGATAGAGAATAAGAAAATAAATCATTCCCATCTCCTGTTCTGTGATTAAAAACCTAAACTAATAGGTTTTGGCACTTAGGGGACTTGCATGTGGAGTCTGGAAAAGATCTCAGAAGCTATTAAAGTGCAAATCTGTAATATTTTGCAGAGGTGGTTCTCTAAGTCACTCCCTGCTGGTTGGACAAGGCTGCACCCTGAATGGACAAGCAAGAACGTACCCTGACTTTACAGCAGTCTGACCCATACAGAGGGAACTGAAGAGGAACTCACACACACACACACACACACACACACACACACACACACACACACACACACACACACACACACACACACACACACAAACTTTACGCCTCACAGGAGAAGCACACATTTCTAACACCCTAATCCCAGCACAATATCATCCTTATGAATTACAGTCACCCAAAGTAGGCTTATGAATCACGAAGGAACTGGCCGCATATTTGCAGTTGTTTGCAGCTGAGTGATATTCTCTGTGCTGGAAGAGACACTCTGTCCCTTGATGCCGAGCGCTAAGAGACAGATAAGCGCGTTGAAGCCGGAGCGTCGCATCATGGAAAGCTGCGGAATTCCGGTACTCCGGACCGAGACGGGGGGGGGACCACGTTGAAGCCGGAGCATCGCATCATGGAAAGCTGCTGAATTTGTGTTTTGCAAATGTTCATCTATGGA
>CM056377.1:3165425-3182925 GCA_029718625.1 Synaphobranchus kaupii | reverse complement strand
AGTCAGGAGGAACATAAACCCCCCCCCCCCCCCCCCCTCCCCAAACCAAAAACAAAAAAAAAACCTCCACCCCCAAACCTGCCCTCCTGCCCCCTGCCCCCCTGCCCCCGTCTCCAAGGTAAGAAAACATGACAAACGCCACCATTCATCCGCCATCCCGCACTAGCAGGTAGGTGGGAGGGACCAGGGGGGACGGGTGCTGTCGAAATAATATCTGGGAAGGATTATAGTGGTAGGTAGAGGTGGGGGAGGCTTTTTAGGGGTGTGTAAAGTTTGGGGTGGGCAGGGGGGTCTGCGATATGAATGAAGATAAGATGTAATGAGTGGCAAAAAAAAGACCCAAGAGCCAACAATAAATTAGTGCTGATCGCTGGGTGCCGAGAGACGGTGTGTGGGGGGCCCCCGGGCCCTCATTTCAGACCAGAGAGGAACAGAGACAATAAAACTACAAATCCCAGAAGGCCTCCCTTTGATCCTGTCTTTGCAGCCTCCAAAAACGTAGCCCTCCGGGAGGTTTTTTTACGTGGCCTCTATTTTCACCCTTTCACCACCCCTCTCTATATCCTCCTCTGTTACTCGTAGGGGGAAGGCAAACAGGGGACTCTTTGGTGATCTCTGGATTTAATGCTTTATGGTGTAAGATCACAAATGTGGGATTAGAATGTTCTTAACTGAACATTCTAATGCCGATGTAACAATCACGACTGGTTATTGAAAGCCAGTGGGGTTCTAGAACACCCACTTATAATTCTGAAAAAAAAAAACATTCCATGAAACCGACTCTTCAAAGGGTTGAATGGCGTTATCTTTTCCCAGACCAGGAATCACACAGGAAGTGAGTCACAATGTCTGGCGACCCCCCCACACTGGGGGGGGGGGGGTTACTGGGTTGCCAGGGTTATCGCCCCATTCACGCACTCTGGGTAGCCCGCACGAGGTCTGCTCTCGCACCGGGACGTCTCTGTGGACTCCTCTCGTAAGCACCTGGTTAAGCAGTTGTGTTGTAATTGTTTGCCAGCCTGTGTGTGTGTGTGTGTGCGTGTGTGTGTGTGTGTGTGTACTCTACACAGAATGCAGTGCTCTGCCAGAACACACTGTATGCTATAACAAACATTGCCTCATTACCTTGATGTTATGCCACCAATGCTTTTATGTGTGAAACCCGATACCCAAGGTATTCTGTTGTAAATACTAAACTATTCACATAAATGACTCAAACCGCTCTGTTTCATGAGGTTTTTCCCTCTCTTTTAACGGCTTTTATTTGATCACCAACTCAAAAGAGTATTCCTCCCGCACATGTGAATACCTGTACAGCAATTTTAATGTACACTTGCAGAATAATGTTACTGTCATGAGGATTACCATTAACTTGGCTTCCCAGGGAACTTGTTTGGCTTAGAGTATCCAGTTTGATTTTCTGAAAATGTCTGCGACTCTATTCGCGTCAATTCAAACCGCTTTCTTTTCTACGAGTGTGGAATGTTAATTCTCTTTGTAAACCTGACGGCGGTTCTATTCTCCGACCAGCTGAGCTGCGCAGCCAGTGCAGTGGACAGAGAGGACGCTTTATGCGCAGCCGACGCAGTCAGACTGCACGGTCTCCACTGAGTCACTGGAGTGCAACGAGACGAGAAAACTCCAAGGGGTGACATCATGGGCAATTAAGCCCCGCCCTGAATGGCTGTCGGGCGTGGCCAGTGCTGGCAACCGTCAGCCAGGACTCTGTACCAGACCGTGGGGCAGGGCCCACCCATAGGGACCCAAGATTAGGTACTCGGCAGGCCGCCCTGCTGAGCCATTCCGTTGGTGAAGAGGCTGACACGCTACTGCCCCATACAGCTGTCCTCTTGTGAGGAAAAATTTTCTAGACATGTTTTAAAAATACATTTTGGGAGCAAAAAGGAGACTCAAACGGAAAGCAGATGGTCTTCTTTCTGTCTTTCTGACATATACAGTGCCCTCCACAATTATTGGCACCCCTGGTAAAGATGAGTAAAAAGGGTTATAAAAAATTAACCGTTTGGTGAATTAGTTTAATCTTACACCTTTAATTGAAGTAAATTTATTATGAGAAAAAAAAAAAACCTCATCAGGAAATAATTATTTTTAACAAAAATTTCTCATTTTTTCAGTGTGAGATTAAGCTAATTCACTAAAATGTGAATTTTTTATAACCCTTTTTACTCATCTTTACCAGGGGTGCCAATAATTGTGGAGGGCACTATATATACGTCTGTGTGTGTGTGTGTGTGTGTGTGTGTGTGTATACGCGCCGGCTGTAAAATAATCTAGTTATGTGCCTCAAACAAGGCCGAACACTGCTCTCGAACCCTGAACACAGCAAGAGCCCAAGCACGATGGCACATGGTTCTGACCGCTGTCAGAAACAACAGCGGAAAAATGGCAACAGTCCGAGCAGCAGACCTCTGCAATAATATGGGCAGTTTTCATATGAAAACAGAAGGAGAGGCTTCCCTGAAATCCAGGAGCGGGAGGTTTTTGGGCACGGCCCCCCCCGCCCCCCCGGGCGCTCTGTGGGAGGCCGCCGGAGTCAACACACTGCTCACTGACGGGGAGCGTCGGGCTGGCCGGAGGAGCACGGGCCAGTGGCCCAAAAACAGCGGCTGAAACCGCTTTCACACACTCCTATCCAAACTCAGGCAAGCCGTACCAAGACATTCTGTACCAAGCTAAGACATTCTGTACCAAGCCAAGACATTTCGTACCAAGCCAAGACATTCCGTACCAAGCCAAGACATTCCGTACCAAGCTCAGGGATTCCGCACCAAGCCAAGACATTCTGTACCAAGCTCAGGGATTCCGCACCAAGCCAAGACATTCGGTACCAAGCTAAGACATTCTGTACCAAGCTCAGGGATTCCGCACCAAGCCAAGACATTCCGTACCAAGCTCAGGGATTCCGCACCAAGCCAAGACATTCTGTACCAAGCTAGGACATTCTGTACCAAGCTCAGGGATTCCGCACCAAGCCAAGACATTCTGTACCAAGCTAAGACATTCTGTACCAAGCTAAGACATTCTGTACCAAGCTCAGGGATTCCGCACCAAGCCAAGACATTCTGTACCAAGCTCAGGGATTCCGCACCAAGCCAAGACATTCCGTACCAAGCTCAGGGATTCCGCACCAAGCCAAGACATTCTGTACCAAGCTAGGACATTCTGTACCAAGCTCAGGGATTCCGCACCAAGCCAAGACATTCTGTACCAAGCTAAGACATTCTGTACCAAGCTCAGGGATTCCGCACCAAGCCAAGACATTCCGTACCAAGCTCAGGGATTCCGTACCACGCTCAGTCATTCCGTACCCCGCTCAGTCATTAAGTACCACGCTCAGGCAATATCCTTTTTTCTTATCCCAGAGACAAAAGACAACACTTAGATTTTAGTTGGCCATACAGTATATGTAGCAGTGGGACCTCATAAGAAGGCCTTGTGCACTGGGAATGGGCTGACATGGGCCACAGTGGGGCCATTAAAGCAACAGGGCCGTGTGTTAATCAACTGCTGCTACAGGCCTCCATCTACAGCAAAGGAAGACTGCTGTCATTCATCATCGGTCACTAGCGGCAACAACGTCGCCATTAGCGCCCGTTGTTGAGGCTGTTGCTTCCTAAAGTCCAGCTGTTTTGATAGGACGACAGTGCCAGTAAATCTGGGGGCCACACAGGAGCCGGACATGCGCCCCGTTTTCCTCTCCGCATCACGTTTCAGGAAGTGATAAAATAGCACATCCTATAGCAACCCCCCCCCCCCCCACACACACACACACACACCCCACCACCACCCAGGCCCTGCAGCCAGCTTAGCTTTATGACCTCCATAAACCTTTTCATGTTTGACGCCGCTAACATGACAAAGTACAAAAATAAAACGCACAAATGTGCAGAAACTGACACGATGGGGGGGGGGGGGTTCATCCTGTATATTCTCTCACTCCCTGTAGATTCCCAAACCTAGTCGCTCGCTGAGGTGGGCTGCCTGTGAAATGCATTTCAAAAATCCCACCGTACGTACAGTCCCCTTCGCACACAGAAAATCACAGTAAATTGATTTTCCTTCAGTTAAAATAAAGCGACTGATGATAATTAATGCAAAAAAAGCAAAAGCAGAAACTCAAAGTAACGTAACTAAACACCTCACCGCCTAGCGGACACTCACGCCAATATTTTGTGGACATATGGAATCATCGTTCCATATTTCAACATCACGTTGGGCTGCATTTCAGCAAAGACAATAACAGACTGACTCAATAAAAAGATGGTGATTGGGAGAGATTTGGCAACTCCCCCCACCCCTTGTCCACAGTGCTGGAGAGAAGCCACTTAAAAACCATTTTGCTGGAGAAAATGCAGTAATTAAACGTGGGGATCATTAGGTCATGCCCCGGTACAGAAAGCCAGGTTGGGAATTTGAGCTGCACATGGAGGGAACCACTGACCCTTTTTGATAAACGCACTGGGTTCTGCGTTCTTTGATGACCACAGTGAGTCAGGGCCTTGGTCTAAAGTCTCACTCAAAAGATGTGTGAGTAACAGACACAAGAAAGAATGGGTCCTATCGCTGTGAGGACCAGTCACCCACGTAACAGCCGGAGTGGAATTCCGAGTGGGAATCACAGACTGGCACAAGCAGCCGAAAGGAAACCACTCCCATGTCTGAAAAACAGAAAAAACCCAAAGCCCCGGTCTCATTTATCTTCAAGTAACAGTATGGAAATATAAGTTTTAATCAAAGCATTTTTATGTTTTAAAAAAGATCCTCAAGTCTGTAGTCCCCCCCCCCCCCCCCCCACCCCAAATGCAAGATTTGCTTTCTTTTGGTCCTGAGAGATAAAGACATTCCAACAAAAAAAAATAGAAAATAGGTATGAGGCAGAATGCAATCTATAGTGGAAGAGCACTATATGACTTTACCTCATCATTCAGAAAGTTAGGCCTATATCATATCACCTTACCTCATCATTCAGTAAGTTAGGCCTATACCATATCACTTTACCTCATCATTCAGTAAGTTAGGCCTATACCATATCACTTTACCTCATCATTCAGTAAGTTAGGCCTCTACCATATCACTTTACCTCATCATTCAGTAAGTTAGGCCTCTACTATATCACTACCTCATCATTCAGTAAGTTAGGCCTCTACTATATCACTTTACCTCATCATTCAGTAAGTTAGGCCTATACCATATCACTTTACCTCATCATTCAGTAAGTTAGGCCTCTACCATATCACTTTACCTCATCATTCAGTAAGTTAGGCCTCTACCATATCACTTTACCTCATCATTCAGTAAGTTAGGCCTCTACCATATCACTTTACCTCATCATTCAGTAAGTTAGGCCTATACCATATCACTTTACCTCATCATTCAGTAAGTTAGGCCTATACCATATCACTTTACCTCATCATTCAGTAAGTTAGGCCTATACCATATCACTTTACCTCATCATTCAGTAAGTTAGGCCTATACCATATCACTTTACCTCATCATTCAG
Organism: Synaphobranchus kaupii; assembly: GCA_029718625.1. NCBI lineage: Eukaryota > Metazoa > Chordata > Actinopteri > Anguilliformes > Synaphobranchidae > Synaphobranchus > Synaphobranchus kaupii. The sequence continues at coordinate 3,177,404 of CM056377.1, read as the reverse complement.
TAAGTTAGGCCTATACCATATCACTTTACCTCATCATTCAGAAAGTTAGGCCCATATCACTTTACCTCATCATTCAGTATGTTAGGCCTATACCATATCACTTTACCTCATCATTCAGTAAGTTAGGCTTATACAATATCACTTTACCTCATAATTCAGTAAGTTAGGCCTATACCATATCACTGTACCTCATCATTCAGTAAGTTAGGCCTATACCATATCACTTTACCTCATCATTCAGTAAGTTAGGCCTATACAATATCACTTTACCTCATCATTCAGTAAGTTAGGCTTATACAATATCACTGTACCTCATCATTCAGTAAGTTAGGCCTCTACCATATCACTTTACCTCATCATTCAGTAAGTTAGGCCTATACAATATCACTTTACCTCATCATTCAGTAAGTTAGGCCTATACCATATCACTTTACCTCATCATTCAGTAAGTTAGGCCTATACCATATCACTTTACCTCATCATTCAGTAAGTTAGGCCTATACCATATCACTTTACCTCATCATTCAGTAAGTTAGGCCTATACCATATCACTTTACCTCATCATTCAGAAAGTTAGGCCCATATCACTTTACCTCATCATTCAGTATGTTAGGCCTATACCATATCACTTTACCTCATCATTCAGTAAGTTAGGCCTATACCATATCACTTTACCTCATCATTCAGTAAGTTAGGCCTATACAATATCACTTTACCTCATCATTCAGTAAGTTAGGCCTCTACCATATCACTTTACCTCATCATTCAGTAAGTTAGGCCTCTACCATATCACTTTACCTCATCATTCAGTAAGTTAGGCCTCTACCATATCACTTTTTTGGGGGCGGGGGGGGGGGGGGGGTGTCCAACCAAAAAAGGGACAGGTTATCAGCATCACAAATGACATCAGCACTCATGGAACTCCCAATGAGTATAATTACACGCTGCAGTCCCCACTGAAAACACAGCAAACTGACGGTGAGAATTACAGAAGCGAGCAAAGCATTAATTTGCTTCACAAGAAGAGTGCGTACGAGGTTCTTCTTTTGTGCAGAAACAGACGAACGCCCTGAGGGAACACAGAATATTGCGTTTTGCTTATTGTGCTTCTGCGAGGAGTGTGGAGTTGGGTACTTGTGTTTGCTCTGGTGACATAAGGGTGGGCCGGACGGGATGTGCCGCCCAAACATGTGTGTGCCTTTTGAGCGTGACATAATACCTGAGTCTAATCCCAACACGGGTACCATTTAATCCAACAAACAGAGCAAACGGTGAAGTCACCGCTTCACGCAGAAATATCCAACATTGGAACGAAGAACAGAAACAGATCCAGTAGCTGTTGCATAACTTAAACACAGATCGCCTTGAAAAAAACGAACTTGTATTTTCTTTGATTTGGACTCCGTGGAAAAAAAAAAAAAAAACTGTTTAATTTGCAAAACAACCAACCTCTTAACATACCTCAGAGCTGAAAAATGTCTATTCTCTTTATCCCATAACTATGGAGAGAAAATATGTGGGAGAAAAGTGTGTCATGACACCAAAATCCATGCCATATAACAGCTCATATAACATTGTAACATTTTAACATTACCACCAATGCTGTACCATAGTAAACACTAACACAGTGTACTGCACATTTTAACATTACCACCAGTGCTGTACCATAGTAAACACTAACACAGTGTACTGCACATTTTAACATTACCACCAATGCTATACCACAGTAAACACTAAAACAGTGTACTGCACATTTTAACATTACCACCAATGCTATACCACAGTAAACACGAAAAACAGTGTACTGCACATTTTAACATTACCACCAATGCTGTACCACAGTAAACACTAAAACAGTGTACTGCACATTTTAACATTACCACCAATGCTGTACCACAGTAAACACTAAAACAGTGTACTGCACATTTTAACATGACCACCAATGCTATACCACAGTAAACACTAAAAACAGTGTACTGCACATTTTAACATTACCACCAATGCTATACCACAGTAAAACACTAACACAGTGTACTGCACATTTTAACATTACCACCAATGCTATACCACAGTAAACACTAAAACAGTGTACTGCACATTTTAACATTACCACCAATGCTCTACAATAGTAAACTGATGTACTGCATATTTCAGACTCTGCAACACATCTTCCAAGTGAGTCATTTTGTTAAGCTTTCTCCAGCACGTGAACCAAACTATATGTTTTTCAAACTATTTGCATGCTTCTTATTCATAGCGGGAATTAGATTACGAAAGGGAGTGAAAGAGAGAGAGAGAGAGAGAGAGAGAGAGAGAGAGAGCAAGGGAGAGAAAGAGAGAGAGCGAGGGAGAGAAAGAGAGAAGCTTGTGGCATTTGCACCCCGTTGAGTTGACATTAGCAGAGGTCTCTGAGGTTCCTCGGTCTGTGACTTAATGAGGAGGATCCACAGATATAGTATTTTGGGAGGATCAGACATGCTGAGTCTGTCCAATCTGGCCTTCCCCCCACCCACCAACGGGAACGTCCTACACACACACACCTGCACCCCCCCCCCCCCCCCCCCCCCCCAGGGAGGGGTAACTCGTTCCTCTGTGACACATGACCCCGTCTGTTCTGGAGAAAGGGCACAGTGACAGGACACCTATCCCAGGGAAGAGGAAGTGACACGCCACGCCGCGGACCAAATGTCAACTGCCGCCAAGCCAACCCGCTGCGCCGCAAACCTCGTGAGGTGAATCGCAACAGGCGTTCCGAGTTACCCAAAAACACCCAGCTGTGCATCGCTGGTGAAAATACTATTAACAAAAGAATGAGTTGCGCTTCACCCCCATCTACTCAAAATCGTCTGATAAGAAATACGTTCACTGCAGTTTCATAAAAACTTTCATGGCAACATGTTTTTGTCATCTAAATGTTTTTTGTCATCAACATGGTTTTGTCATTATTCTGTAATTTATACTGTCAAGTACTTGTATTATGTCAAAAGAATTTCAATACTTTTTTTTTTTAATAAACTTAAATTCTTATATAAGAATTATAAATTGTTAAACTTTTTTCTGCCGTTTCTCAGGAGGACGAATTGACCCTGCATAGCAGAAGAATAAATGTTTACCCCTGAATCAGTGGGATAACACATGGAGGATTCTCACAGACCATCACACTGAATTGTACTTGGCCAAATGCAACCGGTTTTACGACTGATACAATTTCCTTGGTGGCTGTCCAGCTCTCCCGTCTCCGGGACGGACAGCCCGGTACGAGGTCCTGCCGGTACGCAGCCCTACACCCACTCTTTGCCCAACTGTCAACATTCAACAGTTATAAATTCGGTTTATAACTGCCACTTTGACCACCCTGTGCAAGCAGTTTTGGAAACTCTTTTATTTTAAAAAGCACTTCGGAACAAAATCCCAGACTACCCCTGAAAGCTCTTTAATGTTCCCTTGGCCAAACAATATAACTGATCCATAATTGCCAGGTGTTTATGATAAAAGGTAAAACTTGTGAATGGCCTGATGGAAATGCAGGTGCAGATTTAATGATTGACATTTTAACCAGAGGAGCAGGACTTGAAAAATGCGTCTGCTTGCCGTAATTAAACGTTCCTACAGAATCAAAGGGTAAGCACGACAATTGCAGCAGATACGTCAATTAGCCGTTAAAGTAAAGTAATTACCTGTGACGTTAATATACCGTAAACTTTCCTCTGCCCTTCTCAAACGAGGGAAAACATAAACATAATTTCGACATCAAAACCCCCAAAAAGCTCTCTTACAAACCAAGACAAGAGCCTTGAGGAGAATAAAGAAGACTCCCACGGGTAAAAAATAAATAAAAATAAATGATAGTAAAAAAATTATTATTATTATTTTTTTTCCCCATTTCAAAATACAGGCCTACCGTCTTTGTCTGCAGTAATTTTCAGCCTAAAGGTTGTTTCCAGTAACCACAACGCACTGTCGTTTACATGTAATCCGTGTAATGTGGCGGGGGTCGTATTCACAGGCGATGCTACACACCTCTTGGATTGTACTTTCGCAAAAGCGCCTACATCAGAAGTGGTCCTGACAGCACTAAAATAGCAATTTACCACGGATATAGTCCCAGGCAGGTCTCTGTGTGATTCATACCTCTGCAACACAACTTCATTTATTTAAAGTAGAGCAGCTTCAAACCTGAAAGGTTTGCCCTGCAGTAACTAAAATAAATCAGAAGCTCTAATGTACTCTAATGCATCAGCCACAATGAGATCCTGGGGGGCTGAATTTTTCACCTGGCTTGTTGCGGCTATAAGGAGAAGCCAAAACCATCAAAGACAAACTAATTACAACAAAGGTGTCTTCACTGATTACAGTGCGCTGAAGTGAGGAAGTGTCATGGAGTTATGCAGACCTTCAAAAAGCCCGAAAACATGCCGAGAAGCAGCGGTTACCTTTTCTGTGCTTTTTTTTTCTCTTTAAGCGGTTTAATAAAATTCCGCACTGTCTGCAGGCGGGAAGCAGCGCAGATCGGTCGGTGGAGACGGGAAGTCTGCGCACTGGCTCTGGCGCTTTTAAAACCAAAAAGTCTGACGCTGTGTTAGCCGTGCATTTTACTGACATTATAAGGCCGTTAGACAAACATTTTTGGCTTATGAGTTATGTGATAGGTCAAATTAAACAACTTGAGATTTAAGTGACCCACCCCCAACGGCCCTTCAAAATAAAAAGAAGACTCTTCTGTACAAAGCTGCCAGAACTTTAATCAAAAACAATTCAGAGAATAATATAAGCGACTGGAAGAAAAATGTCAGAACTTGGAAGGTTTCCCTGACTTGCTTCAATCAGAAGCTCTGAGGCGTTTCAGTCTCTTCTAAGCGTATAATACTTTGCGATTCAAGATGCAGAAGCATCATGTTGGTTCAGGTCAGAGGTTAAACCTTTGTCACTTGTCTTTGGGAGAACCCAAAGAACCCCTGTCATCTAATTTCCTCATTTCGGTTATTCTGATATTTTTACAACATGATGAACCTAAAACCAAGTCGCCTGGTCACCTTTCACCTGAGTACACCTGAGTACACCTGAGTACACCTGAGTACACCTGAGTACACCTGGAGATATGTCCTATTACCTACCTGAGCTCCTGGTCACAGCACCTAGCCCTTGAGTTATTACACCCCTCAAGACCTCCTGACCCTGGCCATGCCCCCAGGGTAACTCAGGCCAAGGCTGCATTCGGATTGTCAAAAAAATAGGTCCTTTTTCCCTTCCTTGACTCTTGCGCTGCCATGTCACACGTTGTTTTTGTTGTATTTGAAGGAAAACGTCAGCGAAGCTGCGCCTCATTTTTTTTAAACGAAGCTTTTTTTTTGTGTGACCAAAATGTTCATGTACTTCTTGAAAAGTGTGCTCCCGAATGTACTCAGCGAAACCCCGGAAGTAAGTGTGTCATCCGGGTGTTTCAAGTATACTGCAATTTGAAACATTTTTGCGCACTCTACGACTTTCTCGCCCTATCTACTCACCAAGGCTACTCAACAGTGTGGAAGAGTGCTGATTCGGACACGGCCTAAGATTTCCATAAATCTTACTAGGTCCTGGTCTGGAAAAATTCCGGAATGTCTTACACGGAAAATCGACACCGGCCGCCACATAAAATTTCCGGAACATTTACGGGTTAAGTATGCATGTGTGAAAGAGGCTAAACACACACACACACAGATCATGAAGGGAGTTTATTTGTTTGGATTTTTTTTGGCGTGGGATAAGCCCGGTGCCTGTCCTTACAGGAAAGAGGTAACTGAGGCAGAGAGATTAAAAAGTTGTGAAATAAGAGGTCAAGCCCCACCGTTACCTACCTGGAGTTCAGCGTAGCGTCTCCGGTGGAGATCAGTCTCCGCCCCCTTCTCCTTCTGGAACACCTCCCCCATCCTGGCCTGTTTCGCCATCATTTCCTCCAGATCCTGCCCAAGGATGTCGGAGGAAGACACGAATCACGGCCAGCAGTGAACTAACGTGGGACTCCACTGAGTCATACACAGTGTCCCGCAGACAAAAACACTGCAGTCAGGAATTCCCTTTCAGTAGGAAAGGAGAACGCATCACTTCTAGGCTATGACCAGCTCATGAGTGTATGCTCTCATACAATACAGATTCCGCTTTTTAAAAAGTTATGTAAAGAAGGTACTGTCGCATGTCCCCGTGATATTAACCTGGGATGATCTGTCAGCTCGGAAGGGTGCGATCCAGCAAGAGCAACCACCAATCACACGTTCGAAATTACATTATATTCATTTAGCACAGTGGTCCCCAGCCCTGCCCTGCAGGTTTTCCCTAATTTGGCACACCTGATTCTACTGATTAGCAGCTCAAGCTGTTGAGTGAGGTGTGCTTTGTTAGGGTTGTAGTGAAAACCTACAGGACGGTAGATCTCCAGGAACAGGGTTGGGGACCACTGCTTTAGCAGAACGTAGTACCCAAAGTGACTTACAGTATATGTTAACATAAGTGCATTTTTTTCCCCTTATAACTCGACTGGACTCTGGACCAAACCTGTTGGATGCGGGCCTTCTCCTCCTCGCTGGCGGACAGTTGGGCCTGAAGGCTGGAGACAACCTGCTGGACCTGGCTGTGGGCCTCCTGGGCTTCCGTAGTGTCGGGGGAATCGGCCGAGGCGACGTTCTGTACGGCGATCGAGCCGTCGTGGCTGGGGAAGACCTGCGTGTGACACGACCGCGTTTATTGCGTCTTAATCTCTGCAACCTCCAGGGCAGCTCACACTTCACGCCTTACAGTCAACCAGAGGTCAACAATCCAGGGGTCAGAAGCCCTGCCATGTGTTTCTTCCACCCATAAACTCAGTCAGCTGATTTCACTAATTACTTCTACCTCCTGGGTGAAGAAGAGAGCTAATTAGCAAATGCAGATGATTGGAACAAAATACTGGGGAGGACTTTTACTTTCTGAACCTGTACTGTCCACCTTTGCATTCAACAAATTGTTTAACCCATCATCACAACTGGATCTTTTAGTGAAGATGTTCAGATTAAGAATCTCGCTCAAAACCACAAAAACAGACAGACACAGACACACACAGACACAGACACAGACACAGACACAGACACAGACACAGACACAGACACACACACACACACACACACACACACACACACACACACACACACACACACACACACACACACACACACACACACACACACACACACACACACACACACAGCCAGGGATTTACTGACAGTAACAAGGGAAGTGATTGTGAAAGAGAATACGAGTGACATCACTACTTGGAGATTCACACAGGGAAGAACAGATGAAAGTCACTTCTGGATATTCAGTGGATTTCTGGCACACAGTGGATCCACAAAATGGCAGACTGGGAGGAGACCAACTAGATCATTTAAGGCAAAAAAAAGGAGTTAAAAGAGGTTGGTTTAGATTAAAAAAATAATAATCAAAGAGACAGAGAAACATCCAATGACCATGATAGGAAAAGAATGACGGCACAAAAGTTGGAATCAGGGCGAGACGGTCAACTCCCCAAAGATGAGAAGATATGGACAGGAAAGGGTCTGAAGTGGGTGGGCCAGGATGGGGTTGTGCTTCCTGTAAGTCAACAGGAAGTGGGTCCCACCTGGTGCTGGTCTGTTGAGGCCTCTTGGGGCCCAGGCTCCAGGGAGTCTGTCTGATAGGACGGGGGCTGATCCATCAGGATGTCCGGGGGGGCATTCGTCACCAGCTTCGTCCCTGGAACTACACCCATCCCACCCACCCCACCACCACACGAAATATGAAAATAAGAAAGATTATCTTCAGAAAAATCTAACAGAGACAAAACAGGACACAGCCTTGACTTATGACTTAAGTTGATATAAAGACATGAAGACAGATCCGCCTGTGGACGTGCGGTAAGAAGGGATGTGAAAGAGTTATCAAAGAGTAGGCCCTCGTGAACCGGACCCAAAACCTCGCTGCAAATCTCACCAACTAAATGCTTTTGTGTTTTGTTTTTATCCTCCATTTCGCACACTCAAGTATTTTATTAATTGTACCGCACTTTGGTTGATGGTAGTCGTTTAAAATGTGCTTTAGAAATAAAGAAGTTGATTTGACTTTATTTGTTAAGCAGCACATGGGTAAGGAAGGGTACACATTGGTAACAGTTAAGCTGAATTCCACTCCCACCCTTTCAGTAACACGCACTCTGAAATCCTGAGATGACAGGCGCTATATCAAGTGAGATCCACTATTATTATTATTATTATTAAAATGTCACAGGACCCATGTATGCCTAGTCAAATTTTTCACGGTAAGGGTGGCTCAGTACGGCGGTCCAGATAAGAGTCCTTCAAGATGAGCCGCTCTAGGGGACAACATTGAGCTCTATGGTCGGGAGAGCTGAGCAGAATGCGATGATCGCTCGGCCAAATACCCAGCATGCTTCACACCCAGTGCACATTGTGAATACTTTCCCCACACGTGGAGCCCTGAGGGAATGACGACTGGAAGCTGGGGCACTGGGGGGGGGGGGGGGGGGCAGGGGTTGCGGGGGTGTGTAGATTTACGAGGTGATGATCCCTAGACCCTCCACCGTTCCCAAAGAAGGGTGCACTTGGAAAAAAAAAAAAAAGAAAGAAAGAAAAGAAAACAGAGGAGAGTGTGGCAAAGGAAAGGCCGTTGAAACGCACATAAAAAAACAGTGCTTTTTTCTCCCCCACAACCCCTTTAAAAGACGTCTCAATTTTCACACCAAATACTTATACTGGCTGGGAGAAGAATACTTAAAAATCTTTTATTATTATTTTTTTTTTTTGTTGGGAGTATTTTATTTTTTATTTTTAAATTACAGCGGAGCTCGGTGGGGTTTGGCAGCCTGGGTTTGCTGAAAAGCGCTGATTTACGGAGCGGGGAATCGGTGGCGGTAAATCCTGGGTGAGTGCTCCCCCCCCCCCCCCCCCCCCTTCGCCAACACCTTCACCCTCTGCCACAGGTGAGTTACCCCGTTATGCACCGTGTGACCCCTAACTTTGATCATTGCCACACACACGTATACAGTATCATTCAAACTGCTTTTCCAGCAATAGAGAGAAGACAGCAAACACAACTCAACTCAAAGGCAGATTATATGATGGCTGGCTGAATTCGGAATGCCTTATGAGTCCTGAGTTCTTTTCCTGGAGTTTTCCGGGCCCGTAAATCCTCACACTGTATCCTTATGATTGCAAAGTTCATTGGCAAAGCGCTCTACTCACTGAGCGATGCCAGTTGGACGGACGGACAGACAGATGGGGGAGCACGTATTATCAGTTACATTAAAGTTGCACTCTTCACCCGTTCCTGAAGTGAGGTAGCGCTTTGTCAAACAGCCCCGGCGGGGTAGCGCTAAGGAGCGCGGGGGAAGTAGAGGACGGAGACAGCGTTTGACGCCTAAGAAATACGACGGGACCACCCCCCCCCCCCCCCCCCGCCTTTCGTAATTTAAGGCAATTCTAACGCTATGAACAGCTCGCCCAATGGGACGTCATGTGGGGCCGCCAAAAAATCGCACCGAGGAGATATTTCACCCTATCAACACTTCCTTCACAGGAGCACTGGAATTATAAGCAGGTCGTTACAGGCAAATTCGCTCTCTTTATCGAAGTCAAGGCTGTTTATTATTATCATTATTATTAGTTTTTGAGGTATTTCACAGAAATCAGTCTGGAAAGACAGATGCCATGTAAAAAAAAACATCCAACCTTTTCACACAAGAGCGATGATTCGACGGCTTTGTCACCGTCCCACATGAGCAGCACAAACCCAAACCACTCCGAGCCCAGAACAGACCGTGGAACCGCCCGGAGGTGAGCCATTTTCTTTCCAGAATGTTCCAGACACCAGCCGAAGCACACTGTACCCCGTTTTTAAAACTATCTTTCGTCCCGTAATTAATTAATCGCTAGTTTACTTTAAAAAGAAGCATTGTTGTCTGAATATGCAATCCAATAAAATGTCCAATCATTTTACTATGGTTATACATCTTTCCACAAAAGTCAAAAATATTGGCCCCATAAAAATGAACAGGAAATGTGAAGGCTAATGCCTCCAGTGGCCATCATTTATGATTTTATTTCCACGGTACCGAGTTCAACGCATTAATGTCCATAACTCAAACACTGAGAAAACGCATACACAGTAGATAAATGTATTCCTCAATAATATGTTAAAAATCCTTCGCTTATTTTGGCGGAAGGCTCTAGCACCTCCAGCTAACAAAAATGAACGTTAGCTCCAACTTTGAGTTAAAAAAACGCTGATTGTCTTACCATGCAGATAATTTCTCCCACAGTGCAACGCGGACAAAGTCAAGACACATTGTTATAATTTGCCCTCAAAATTAATTCTGAATGAACTGACTTATGTTTCATGGAGCTAAAAAAACAAAACAAACAAAAAAAAAACAATTATCCAAATAGAAATTCACCCTGGCCAGGCCCAGGCCCAGGCCCAGGCCCAGGCCCAGGCCCAAACCCAGGCCCAAACCCAATTCCATTAAATAAAACCGGAGGATCCACGTCCTGTCGGGCTTCGGCACAAGTAGCCAGGCCTTAGTCTAAAAACAGGACCCCTGAGTCCGGAATGCCACATTACTGGAAGGACATGATTAAAATCATTTTAATATTTATGTTCTTTTTTTATGGCCTCTGTCTCCTCCCTGCTGCCTCCTTGACCCCCCCCCCCCTCAGCGCAGAGCAGTAGATCAGTACGGGGGGGGGGGGGGGGGGGTACCAGGTGGGCTGTGGCTTTTCCACTCATTATTTGGGCCATAAAACCAACTTATCCCCTCTACGAAACTGGCTGCACCCCAGGTCTGGTTTCGGGGCAGCTCCGACAGGGCGGGGGCGGGGGCGGGGGCGGGGGGTTCACACCCCGTGGAGTTTTACCGCGTGAACATGCCGATGACTGAGCCCTGAAGGATATGTCAATGGGAAGAGGCCGCCACCAATGACATGGCCAGGCAGGAAACATGTGACACATCTGTCACAGGAAAGATAACTTGACTGTTGCCATTTTTATGAAAAATCAGTCCCACCAGGATCTTGCAGTTTTTTTTGTGATTGGTGCGGCCTAAAATGCTTGATTTCACAGCAGCTTTTCTTAAAAGTTACAACGAAAGTGCGATGTTTTTTGTGTGTTTGTTGCGATGAAGTTGTGATAATTAGTGAAAGTTGCAAATAAAAATTGCGATTTCAAAAATCTATATGTAATTCAATTAAAAAATCATATGTAATATAAGTTCAGTGAGTATGAAACAGTAGCTACTGTCTAACACAACTGGAAATATTGTGGAGCTTGTGTTCTGAGTAACCATACAATAAAAGGCTCAATATAACAAAAATGTTTTGTTTTATTTGTAAATTCAAATGTGAAACTTATTTTTTTAGACCTGAAAATCAGAGTTAACGTGGAGTAATTTTGTTTGCATACATTGTATACTGTAGTCTACATGCAACTACTTGTAGGCTACTCAAAACGTTCAGGCAGTTTTGCATACTTCCGGGTAGGAGAGGAGTGGTAGTGGAGGAGTGGACAGTGGAGGAAAGGAGGCGATGCAGCCGGGGAGACTCGCGACAGCAGAACCCAAACGCGCTTTTATTATGAAACCATTTTTACACTCAGTTTTACACTGGAGAAACTGACCCTGCTTTATGAGACTCGCTACAACAGAGGAGATATTTTAATGAAAAAACATTTTGTAAGTTGCCTATTTGTGTTTGAAATCATTTATGTTCTTCGAGCCGGGGTCGTAACGCAACGACTTGACCATTTTTCGTGGGAAAGTTGCGGTGATTGGAAAAAAAAAAATGCAAGCTCTCGCAACTTTCGCGGAGTTTCGTTGATTTTGCGCTAATAGTTAGCTAATAGAAATCCTGAAGGGACGGAAAAATAAGATCATCTTAAAAAAAAAACATATTTTATAGATTGTCTTATATGAGTAGTAGG
>CM056377.1:3155425-3162925 GCA_029718625.1 Synaphobranchus kaupii | reverse complement strand
GGCACCAGGCAAGTGCAGCCTTCGGTCTCCGAGGTCAAAAGTTCAACATGACAAAGCTGCGGTCATATGATTGACAGGCCACATCCCCTCCCCCCTACCTTCCATCTTAATACCAACATTTAATTACACAACACAGTTTAGGGCAAATTTCCTCCAGGCCTCCAGGAATATATGCAACGTTAAGATTGAGTGTATCTCTCTGCAACACTAAATGTATTTACTATATAGCACGGTTCATACCAAAACACAGGTAGAGCGCTCTTCAGTCACCTGCTTATAATTCCTGTTTTACACTTATTGTTCGGATCTTTTTTTGTCGAATGTCTTTGTAATTTGTGTCTTATGTCAACCCCTCACCCTTGGAAAAGAGATTGCGATCTTATCGGGGTCGTCCTGGTTAACTAAGGTTAAATTAAACAAATATACAGAATTACACGAAAGCACAATCAAAAAGACATGCATTTATGATCTTAGAGAGCTGCACAAGCAAGGCCTCCGAGATACTGACTCAATACTCAATGCTCAGCTCCTCAGGCACAACACTCATTAACTGGGAATAAACCAGTAGGTCTTACAGCTCTGTGTTTATATCTCCACCTGCTTATGATGTGAGTTCAACACACCGATCCAAACTGAATCCAAAAAGATCTCCGTAGCTTAAAAAGAAAATAGCGGAGGTTTAGTTTTAATTCGCTTGAAAACAGGATGATTGAAATGTCACGCAACAATAAACAATTGAGCTGTGATCTGAGCGGACGTGGGAGCCAGGCTAGCATGTACAGCACAGTACAGTACATGAAAGTGGCTAAACCCAAGCAATTAACACACAGCGTATCCTGTCTTTCAAAGGAAGACAAGCAGACACAATGCATTAACTGCTGCTGAGATGCGATTAATTATAGTCAGACTTTGCCAAAATAATAGAAGAAGAAGAAGAATGTCCGCAGGTTAAGCTCTGAATTACAGGGTCCAGGATCCCAATGGAAAGTGAACTTGGGGGGAAAGTTAAATTTAAAGACCAGACGATCACCTACAAGCTCTACGGCTCAATTGTGCCTTACAGATAAAAGTAAAAATGCTGTTGCTCCGACGTTAAGTACAGAATCTTTAAGTCCTTCCTGTAATAAAACTATAATCTGCAGCGTTTTCAGACTTACTGCCTCAGAGGCAGGAGATGCACGCCTACACGGCAGGGCTTGTCATTTCGGCAGGTTTGTTTTGAACTCGGACAGCGGATGTCTGCAGGACCAAGAAACCCCTAAACAGTTATTAACTACAAGCACCCCCACCGCCCCCCTCCCCCGCCAGTGTTTACATCTCACTGGCAACTGGTAACCTGCAGGTGCATTATGGGTAGCTATGGGACCGTTGTGCAGTAGAAACCAAAGGGGCAGAGCAGACTTAAGATCACAAACGTGCGATGAGAATGCTGTTAGCTGAACATTCTAATGCTGATGTAACAATCACTGCTGGTAATGGAAAGCAACGGAGTTCTAGAACACTGACATAGAATTTTGAAGAAAAAAAAAAAAACATTCCAAAAAGCCGACTCTTCAAAGGGTTAAGTGGCAGACTTAAGCCAACTGCACACCTCCGTGGCCTCCCAGTCACACTGTCTGAACTAATGACTTAACCCTTTTAATGACAACAGCATAAAGGCAGAACAATCGCTCATCACAACTGTCACTTGATGTGCTGATGTCAAATCTGACTGATACCGAATCTTCCTCAAATGTCAGAGGGTTCCTGACTTCTACCTTGAAAGGGTAGGGTTCCTACTAAGTGTTAAATGGGTATACTTGGCCCATATTTGACTGGTATAAACTAAGTACCCATAATGACAGAGACGGGAGGGTTAAGATGAGTAGGATGTGTTTGGTAAAGGGTATTTAAACAAGGCCAGAGATGACTCATTGTGGTCTACAAGTTGCTCTTAAGAGGATCCGTGGCTGTTTTCTCGTTTACTTTGAAACGAACAAGCAAAATGATAATTACTTTTTCTGAGAAATTCATAAGTCTGAATTAAACAGAGATTTCCGATATTCACTTTGATAATTATTAGGTTGTACAAACTAATACAGGTACTTCTTGTTCTGGGAAAAAAACAAGGATTAAATGACTTTTTTCTACATAATCTACTCTAAATTAGAGAGCGATGAATCCTAACCACCCAAATACATATATATAAAAATGTAATACTTTCAGTGAATATCAAATTAATTAAACCCTAAAGAGAGGCTACAATATCATGATAGTCACACCCTTTACATTTGTTGTAAAACCTTGTTTTTGAAATTAAATTTTAAAACAACACATCAGATTTTGCACTTTAAAGTTGGACCTCAAACAATTAAAAATATGTAATACATGTATTAAAATCATTAATTTAGCACTTATAAGAACACCTTTTAGCTCTTCTCTCAAAAAAAACCATACGTGTAAACTGGTTCACTGTGACCAGAGGACATTAATGGCATAAAGAACTTTGCTATTCGAGGTATACAACTCCATAAATTACCATCTTGAAAATAATTTCAAGCAATGTACTTTTTACAGCTTATTGGGATGGCAGGTATGCCATCCGCCAAGTTACGGCTTGGTGGGGCATGTCCCATACCTATACAGCACCGAGAGTTTGGCACTTTTCAGGGTTTCCTACAGAAGTAACCACAATGACCACAGACTCTCAGCCCTGAAAAACATGAGCTTCTGTATGTTCTGACCTCATGTAACCACACAGCATTCAGATACAACTTCGATGGTCTCTATTGTACATGATGTTTCTTGATATAAATGTGTGTTTGTGAATTGTAAAGAATTATGTAGCAGCAGTTAACATTTTAAAACCTGTACATTTTCTAAAAAGTAAACTTGTCAACAAAGTACAACCATATCCTTTCTGGAGTGTAATTATTCATCAACTGTTAAAAACATTCATTGAAATCATATGTTGTTCCATGAGGCATAATCTCTTCACATGCAAAATGAAGAAACACAGGGCCAAGTTGCATTAAATAATTTAGGAAAGTTTGGATAGCATTGCTTTGGAATAGAGCTAGTTTATTTAGTGTGAGCTACGATAGGCAATATTGTTAGTTGTAACTTGGCCACATTTTGATATCAAGACTTTTATAGGCAGACCTAGTTTTTGCAAGTTGGAATTAAGAACGTATAGACAGTGCTATGTAGGCTATGCGTGAGTAACTTGGCTTTTTTTTTACATCGTAGACGTTTTTTATCTGATACATCTTTACTGCCTGCCTGCAATTTATAAAAATAAATTACAGGTAATACGTAGAGCAGTTTATCACCTGTCCTCTAATGGTTTAAATGGGTCCTAAAATAGTGTGCTTATGTCCAAGTGAGAAAACATGCATCGTATCTTTTGTCAGATCTATGGCACTGCAGTCCCTCACAGCTGAGAAGAAAAGCATTTTACAGGAAAGTCTTTGAATTCAGCTCTGTGACTGTGAAAGGATTAGCTTGACCCTTATCGGCGCACTTTGATGATGTCGTAGGTGCGCCACTAAGTGTCAGTCATCTAGCGGTAAATCAGTGGCGGGCAGGAGACTCAGGCAGCTGTGCCAGATGTGTGATTAGAGAGCTCTGCGTGGCCTTGGGCCAGTGACTGACACAAACACACAGTGATATACTGAGCTCTTTTCTTTTTATTTTACAGCTTTTCAGCTTTAATAGCTCAGAACAGCGTACAGAGACAGGAAGAATGGGGAGTGAAAGAGAGGGAGAGACGCGCGGCGGAAAAGTTTGCGCGGCCGGATTCGAACCGCCGACATCGCGGCTCGCAATGAGCATGTGGACGGTGGTCTTACGCCCCCTAAGGAGTCTTTTCTGAGATGAAAGGATGCTGGGTAGAGGTTGGCAGCAGGCTGGGGGAAAATTGCGATGCAGATTTTATGGCACTGGGATCATACTAAAAAAAAACTACACACAAAAAAAACGAGAAAAGGGAAAACCCTCCTTTTTCTTTATTTTTTAACCGAACAGAAAGATTTTATGGAATATAAAAGGCAGGCAATTTTCCCTTTGAAAATTTTGCCAGATAAAACAGTGCTACTTTTTATTTGACACCCCAAATAATTCAATTAAACTTGCACAAGACATTTCAATCAATTACAGGCAGTTAATGGGAAATCCACTCGTGTGTGTGTGTGTGTGTGTGTGTGTGTGTGTGTGTGTGTGTGTGTGTGTGTGTGTGTGTGTGTGTGTGTGTGTGTGTGTGTGTGTGTGTGTGTGTGTGTGTGTGTGTGTGTGTGTGTGTGTGTGTGTGTGTGTGTGTGTGTGTGTGTGTGTGTGTGTGTGTGTGTGTGGTGTGTGTGTGTGTGTGTGTGTGTGTGTGTGTGTGTGTGTGTGTGTGTGTGTGTGTGTGTGTGTGTGTGTGTGTGTGTGTGTGATTGATTCCTTGCCTTGTTGAGTCTGATGGAGGTCGAACAGAGTTCTGCTGCTCGGAACAGCTGCTAAGGCATGCACTAATTATGTAAGCAGGCCCAGAATTCAGACACAGCCATAAGACATACAGGAAGCACTGGATCAGACAATGAGGGGGGGGGGGGGTCTTACCTGAGGACAGGGCAGCCCACGGGATGGCCGGAGAAACGGTGACCTGCGCCACGTCATCCCCACCCTCTGCAGCCTGCGAAATCACAGGAGGTCAGAGGTCAGAGGTCAAAAAAGGAGCAGACAAGTTAAAGCAGCATTTACGCATTTACACACACACACACACACACACACACACACACACACACACACACACACACACACAAGGAGCAAGGCTGTGGAGTTTTACTGGGGCAGCAAAGAAACTGGGCGGAGTTAACATGCAGTTGCCATGGGAAACAGGGTGGTGACTGACATCCTTCCTCTAGTTAAGAACACATTTGGAATACCCCATCTGCTGTTGCCAGGTTCACCAAGAGAATAAATTATACGTTAGAAAGATTTCAACAAAATTAAATTAATACCCATTAATCCGTATGAAAACATTTATGCAAACTAAATTAAAAAAATGTAAAAAAAACGTTTTAACTACAAGCAACCTTCTGAGAATAATCTGGGTCAATAAATCCTAAAATTTAAGTAGCTACTTTAGAGGGAGGTCATAGCTTTTTCAATGTTGGCGCAAGAGTCTGAAAAGACTGTGGGGAGGAACTAAACAAAACACATCATTCAAAACAGGAAAGAAAATAGGATGCATCCAAGTTGTAAATGTGATGGGATAGTTAATCCAACTCTTCTCTGGCGAAGACAACAATACACACTGGACAACAGAAGGAGTATCCATCATTTTATTTTTTTTAACCCATTATGAAATGTGGAAAATTGGAAGTGAAAAGGCGCTCGGAACAAGCAAAACGTCAGACTGGCGCCCCAATCAAACGGTAAACCTGAGGTGACACAGGAAAGGGGTTTTTAAATACATTAAAAAATTACTCAATCGTGACTTCATCACCTCAAATCAGCTCATTTTTCCCCTTTTACTTAATGACAGAAAAAGGCTGTACCCTACGCCCCAGCATTTAGGCTGTCAGGCCGTTCCTCTGTCTGATGAACTGCATCCAAAATCAGGAGCTAAGCTTCGTCCCATTCAACCAATCAGACGACAGCGAGTTTCCGAGCAGAAGGAAACTGCCCGGTTACAATGACCGCCTGTTCAGATGGTATTGTTTAACTAATGCTGGTTTGTTTATTCCAGCTCATTTTCCATATTCTTTTGTCAGTAAAAGTTATTTACGTATTGTTCGAATATGGACCGATCATTTAATATGGAAAAAGTTAAGCCTTCTTTCTTTCTTTCAAAACATTTCCCCCATAATAATATCAAAGATACGTCAAATGGAAAATGCAACAAATGCTGAAGACTTTATTATTTCTAATTCATAACATGCAAACAGAGGGGACTGTTGTGAACCCAGAGACAGTATTTTCTTGCTTAATGCACAGAGACATACAGGTTTGAAGAGATATCTGTGTGACCTCTAGAACTTTCCCTGGAGGAAAGACAAGTAAAAAGTCACCAGCGACGAAAGGACAATATCCCATGATGCACCACAAAAGCTCAGGCACAATGAACAATAATCACTGTAGAGACGATGGGTCAGTGCGCTTCTCAGGTTATATAAATAAATAAATAGATGTTTCTGACAAACTTTTTGAGAACGAGTTCATTCCAGTTTCCTTTTTCCTTCTGTCTTCTATCATTTTCTTCCCTTTATCATTGTTTCTTTGTCTATTCTTTCTTTCTTTCCGGCAGGGGGATTCCCATTTGACTTAATGCGGCTTTAAGAGGAATCTCTGTGCTTCATAAACTCATAAATAACCCCAGGATTACCTCCACTACACACGACACGGCCAAAGTACTGTCTGTAGCTGTCCTGGTTTTTCAAAATAAGCACATTTTTACATTTTTGAAAAAAGAAATCTAAGACATTTTATTGATCAAGCATTAGAATTAAAATTATGCACGGTGCTTTCCTTAAAATTAAAAAAAAAGTCAGCAAGCAGTGTTTTTGGTTTATTTTTAATGGCTGGGTCAAGGTTTTGGGTACATCTGGATGAATATGTCTTTAAAAACTAAAAGTCTGTTTTAAGAAAAAACATTAGTGGTTGTCTGTCTTTGTAATGTCAATAATAAACCTTGAAAAACACTGGTCCAATGGACTAATGGCATGATATGAAAGGAACTGATGTCATATTTCTCACCACAACACAATATATCGGTGTTTTTTTCATACATAATTAAAAATAAAAATAAAAATGGCCAAAAACAGTAAAACAAACCAAACTGCAAATGAACAAATCAACAATCTCAAACAGAAATTCCCCAACATGAAATAGCTAAAAAACATTATTATAACAGTCATGTTTCAAACCTGATCCCAGAGGCGCAGGTCTGTCAATCACGTTGTTCAGGAGCACTCAAGGTCCTTACCAACATTTCTGGTCAATTTAAACAGTTTTTTCTAAAACAAATCTTCCTTTGACCTTCAGTCCTACATTCTCTGAAGAAAGGGTTCGAAAAGGTTCCTCTGTGTCTCCACAGAGGAACCATATCTAGTCCAAGGGTTCTTTGTCAGGCAAAATGGTTAAATCTGGAAGCTTCCACACTATTCACACCTACCATATAGAGTTCCGTTAAGAACTAAAAAGGGTTCCCCTATGAAGACAAGCCAAAGAACCCTTTCAGAACCCTTTCAGAACCCTTTCAGAAGAGTGTATTGGAGAAAAGTATTACTGTTCCCTGTAAGCTGGTATGGAACATATACTTACTTATTGTTATCATTATTATGAAGAAGAATGTTTTGCTAATATTCACACATGTAAAGAGCTGAAAGCAGAGAACTAGGCCAGTAGTGACTAGTAACTAAACCTGGACCCCCCCACCCGCAAAGACCTAGGAAATCCCACCTTAAAAACATAAGTCTCTTAAGTGTGTGTGTGTGTGTGTGTGTGTGTGTGTGTGTGTGAGTGTGGGGGAGTGTGTGT
>CM056377.1:3147925-3152925 GCA_029718625.1 Synaphobranchus kaupii | reverse complement strand
CACACACACACACACACACACACACACACACACACACGCACACACACACACACACACATACACACACACACACACATACACACACACACACACACATACACACAAAAATTTTTATAAAAGAGGCCACAGTACCTCAAAGCCTCCAAAGTCGTCGTCGTCATCCATTCCTGCTGGAAAATCCCTGCAAGGGAAGAGATTTGTGTGTGAAATCAGAGTAAAGACACGAAAGGTAAGCAAGCAGGCTACCTGTTAGCCTCACAGCTAAATCCACACAGCCACAGCTACTCGCTATGGTAGTTCAGTGAAACTCCTGATCATATCAGTTGGCAGTGCAAAACCTGCAATGGTCAAACAATCAAACAGGGTGTTCCTACAGCTAACGACTCCATGCATTATTAGAAACCCCATGACTGGTTGGCACCAAACAAATAATGCCAAATAAAGACAATCTGGATATCAGTCAACCCAAAGAAGCGTGTGCATTGAACCGTTACGACATCATCCTCGGGGGTTGATTAGCGACCGCTGTTTCTGTACAGCTTTCCTCTGGGAATTCAGTCATCGAGCTAATCAAGCATGTGATGCGCGGTCTAAAATAGCGGCGTGTGTATGTGTGGGGAGGGCGGAACTGGGCCAGAATGTACGGCTCTGATCTTGACACTTTCTGAGCCAATGGTAGGGCACCAAAGGGCTGGAATGATGCCAAATTGGACAAAAACACGGGTAAAGAGGGATATTCCACCATGCGCCTGGCCACAGGTTGTGCTCTTTGCGTTGCCTCTATCTGGCGTGTCCCAGCAATTTCCCCGTGTCACAGAAAAGCCGACCATCTCATACGTTAATAAGAAAGAAAAAAAAACTGCATTCAAAAACGACTGCTTTCTTTATTTGTCATCCCAATTTGTTACGGGACTGCTCCGGCATGTATTTTGGTTTCCTCTACAGGGCCGTTAACACGTAACAGATTTCAAGCACTGTTATTAAAAGCCACACTTTCAGAAGAAAAAAAAAAAGTATATTTTTAGCCGCCTCTGTAAATGGGCTTGGGGAGAAACCGGCGTGGCTATTAGGAGGCTTGTAAACGTCTTTTTGATTCCAAAGACGAAGCCACCCTTAGACAAGACCTACACATTTAAACCATTTACTCAGTCTGTAACGCTAATTTGGAATCACTCTCAACGTCTTTTAAGACTCCCCTTCCAGACGAGACAAAGTAATTACAAGAAATGCTGCGAAATTTGAAGCAGACCTTGGCAAGTCCCTAAAACCCTTTGGTTTTGGCCGCCTGAGTTCTTGAGGCATAGAATTTGTACTCAAAAACCCCAGAGAACCCTCCCATGGCTGGGCGACACCATCAGCCCTGTGTCACCACTGCGCCCTTTATGTAATGTTTCTGCTGCTAATCTTTCCACTTGCTAATTATAGCCCCATTTCTCTTGTGTGTTACGACGCAAAACAAAATCTTCTGCTATTTATTTTCTCCCACTACGTTTCGTCAGAGTTTCTGAATGTGAGCAGCACGGGTCACACTTCCCATCCTGGATCCACTTTATTATTCTGATTTCTGTCCCATCTCTTGCCTCGCCCCCATATGTTTACGAATGCTTATACAGTCTGTGATCTTTACTAAGAACTAAAAATGCATCTTTCCAATTCTTTTCTTTTTCTTTTTTGTAAATGGCATATGACTTTCGGCAGTGTCATCTGAACCTAGGCTATTTATCTCAAACTGTGGTCATAAGGGTTTGTCCTGAAATAAGACAAAAAAACTAAAAGGTTCCTGCTTAGAACTTAGACAACAAAGAAAAATTGGAAATTGGCAAAAACCAGTAAAAAAGAAAGAAGTGTGCATCAGGATTTGTGTATTTTCCAGCAAATTAGAATTAATCAGCCTATTATTTTGCAATACAATAATTTTGTGCTTCTGACTGGCTATTCAGTTAATTTATATTATGATTATATGGAGACAGAGAATTAAGGAGCATGGTGAGTCATTGGAAATAACTTCAAAAATGGAAAAAAAATATACTCAAAACAAAGAGGAATCATTTATAAAACTGGGAACAGATGGTTTTTAATCAATATCAGTTAGTTCAGGTCACATCTGTGCTAATGGAGGCCTCCTTCGATCCCAGCAATCAACTTATTCTCTGAGTAAAACCAGAAATCATTGCATTCCCATGGTCAATATATTTCTTTTTTTTGGGGGGGGGGGGGGGGGGTTAGGCATTTTATTGTTTTTTCATGCATAAATCCAGACCTGAAAACTGTGCCATTGTTCAGTCTAAGTTTGAGATAATAGAAAACAAAAATAGGTTAAAAATAGACATCAAGGTAGAGAGAAAGCATCACATAGCACATACAGTTTATTAGCTTAATGTCACACTGAAAAAATGAGAAAAATCCAATGAAGTAAATTTAATTGAAGTAAATTTGGTCGCATATCCTTTGCATGCCATGACTTCCTGATGTCTGTGACCCAACAACATCAAAAGACTC
Source organism: Synaphobranchus kaupii (assembly GCA_029718625.1). Taxonomy (NCBI): domain Eukaryota; kingdom Metazoa; phylum Chordata; class Actinopteri; order Anguilliformes; family Synaphobranchidae; genus Synaphobranchus; species Synaphobranchus kaupii. The sequence goes on along the minus strand of CM056377.1, from coordinate 3,150,426 downwards.
TTGATATCTTATTTTCTGGTAGAGCGAGAGAGAGAGTGAGAGAGAGAAAGAGAGGAGAGTGAGAGTGAGAGTGAGAGTGAGAGTGAGAGTGAGAGTGAGAGTGAGAGTGAGAGTGAGAGTGAGAGTGAGAGTGAGAGTGAGAGTGAGAGTGAGAGTGAGAGTGAGAGTGAGAGAGAGTGAGAGAGAGAGAGAGGTGAGCGGTGCCCATGATTTCTTGGCACTGCCACCCAGGCCTGTACACTGTGCTCTGTACTCTGTGCTCTGTGCTCTGTGCTCTGTGCTCTGTGCTCTGTGCTCTGTGCTCTGTGCTCTGTGCTCTGTACTCTGTGCTCTGTACTCTGTACTCTGTACTCTGTGCTCTGTACTCTGTACTCTGTACTCTTGGCCAGTGAAAAGAAACCATTACATGCAGGATGCAGGATGCAGTAAATCTGATTGCTCCACCTCGGGCAGCCAAGGGCAGAACATGTGAAAGGCCATATTCCCACGGCTCCACCATCACTCACTCACTCACTCACTCCAGAGGAGTGGAAACGGGAATATGCCGTTCGGAATGCTGTGTCTCACCGGAATGCTGCACCTTGAATCCGTATATTACACAACAACCCCGAATACTCCACAGGTTTCACTGCAGATTCATCCACTACAATGATCTCTATAAGAACAATGTGTCATAAAATGACACAAAATGTCTCCAGTGGCCCTCTATAATATTAACTGCTCACTGCGTGTGTATGTGTGTATGCGTGTGTGTGTGTATGTGTGTGTGTGTGTGTGAGAGAGAGAGAGAGAGAGAGAGAGAGGTCGTTAGGACCTCTACAGCAGCTCATACTCTGTCTCTGAGTGCAGTGGAAAAATAAAACGGTGACTGTGAGCAACTGTGCCTGGTCTACAGGGATACTCGAGGCCACAGAGACTTTTTTTTGTGTTTTTCCACACTTGACGCAAATCAGTCGGAGTCAATTCTGACACTGCACCGGCGCACCTTTTAAACCGTCACTGCGTCAAAGCGCAGAATCACAGCATCAGACCCACACAGCTCTCAGTGGCCCTGTAGAAACACCGGGCCGGAAGACGGAAGCTCAGTCATCATATGTTCTCAATTTAAGATGGGAGGGAGGAGAAAATGAGAAAAGCAGATCTGACTGAAAAGTCTACTTTGATATTATTCACACCGTACTTCACTGCTGTGGTAAACACGTCCACCCGCCGGTAAAATGCAACGTCTTTTTGTCACCGAAAATGTAATTGTGTGGGAGGCTCCGCATTTCCCAATGCTGGAGCGTGTGTGAACCAATCACGTTTGCGTCCTCCCTCGGTGAATTCCGCTGATGGGCTATGGCGATCGTCCACTCCGGCTTCATCGGAATAAATGTAGCAGTGTGTTCCGCCGAAACGCAGGGAAAAGGTGACGTTGTCTGCAACACTTCTGACTTAAGAAACCAAAAACCCTACAAGTTCAACACAAAAAAAGGCAGAGAAGAACATCAAACAAACAAAAAAAATTCCTCAAATCGGCACATCGCATCTCCAAAACCCTGCTCACAATTGGTAAGTAGTTGCCGGTACCGGGGTGTAATCCCAAAAATAAAAGGTTTGTTGTGTCAATAAATTCTCACGAAGCACTTTTTCTTCAAAGCGTCCATTTAATGAAAAAGAAAGTGACGCAGAACTTCCATTACTGTCTTTGCGGCGCGAGGCCAAAATTTCACCAATAAAGAAAGGAAATGAGACTAATTATTTCCTGAGTGGAAGTCAAAACTTTTCTATTCGCTCAAAACCCGAGCAGTGACTGAAGAAAGGGGCTCTATTTTCTGGGTAAACAGCCACCTCAGTTCTGAGCCTACCTACAGCCAAGGATTAATGCTATCAAAACACCTTTTTTTTGGGCGCTATAATTGCTTTTAGTTATTACAAGCAATTTGCATCACGGGATACTGCTTCAGTGGGGAGCCGATTCATCCGGAGCCGACACCTGGCCCCCCGACCCTGGCCCACGGGCCCCCCCGCCTGCAGAGGCCCAGTTTGGCCCCCCAGCAGATCTGGTAACACGGGGACTCGCTCAACGACTGGGGGGCCCACAGCAGCGCCCGAGACTCGCGCCGCACCAAGCAAACGAGACCCCGCCCACTCTCGCAATATTTGGGCTACTAATCCAGAACTTGCCCCTCCTTTGTACACGCCTTGCCCACCTCGACCCCTCACCCCCCCTCAACTCAAGCCCCGCCCCCCAAGGTCACAGCCCACCTGTAAAACCCAAACCAGAATCCTCTCGCCCCCGCAGCCAGGGGAGGGGGGGAATAGTTACAGGAATTGTGATGGTTTAACTTCAACTTAAACAGTCCGTCCAGTTCGCATGTCTTGAGATTCCATTACGCCCACGGTCCCGGCTGACCCTCCTTCCACCTCCCTTTGAAGAGGGGTGCAGTTTCACCAGCCTGTCGCCTAAAAGCGAGCACCCACTGCCCCCCCCCCCCCCCTCCCCATCTCTCCAGCGTCTG
>CM056377.1:3130336-3142425 GCA_029718625.1 Synaphobranchus kaupii | reverse complement strand
TACCCTTTTTCTTCACAAACTCAGATTGAGGAGTGTAGCTTCAGTGATCTGTTTAACTCGCCAAATGGTGTTCGTAAAGAATAATAATAATCATTCTTGCTTTTAATTGTTAAGCACAAATGTTGATTGAATCTCAGCGCCAATGTTTTAGCAGAATGAGACATCCAGCAGCCCTTCTATTCTCCAATACATCTGCAGTGATGTAGTATAGCACATATACTGAGCATCTCAGTCACAGGCTGTTATTGGGCTCTGCAGTGATGTAGTATAGCACATATACTGAGTATCTCATTCACAGGCTGTTATTGGGCTCTGCAGTGATGTAGTATAGCACATATACAGTGTATCTCATTCACTGGCTGTTATTGGGTTCTGCAGTGATGTAGTATAGCATATATACTGAGTATCTCAGTCAAAGGCTGTTATTGGGCTCTGCAGTGATGTAGTATAGCACATATACGGAGTATCTCAGTCACAGGCTGTTATTGGGCTCTGCAGTGATGTAGTATAGCACATATACAGAGTATCTAATTCACTGGCTGTTATTGGGCTCTGCAGTGATGTAGTATAGCACATATACAGAGTATCTCATTCACAGGCTGTTACTGGGCTCTGCAGCGATGTAGTATAGCACATATACAGAGTATCTCATTCACTGGCTGTTATTGGGCTCTACAGTGATGTAGTATAGCACATATACTGAGTATCTCATTCACAGGCTGTTATTGGGCTCTGCAGTGATGTAGTATAGCACATATACAGTGTATCTCATTCACTGGCTGTTATTGGGTTCTGCAGTGATGTAGTATAGCACATATACTGAGTATCTCAGTCACAGGCTGTTATTGGGCTCTGTAGTAATGTAGTATAGCACATATACAGAGTATCTCATTCACAGGCTGTTATTGGGCTCTGCATTGATGTAGTATAGCACATATACAGAGTATCTCAGTCACAGGCTGTTACTGGGCTCTGCAGCGATGTAGTATAGCACATATACAGAGTATCTAATTCACTGGCTGTTATTGGGCTCTGCAGTGATGTAGTATAGCACATATACAGAGTATCTCATTCACAGGCTGTTACTGGGCTCTGCAGCGATGTAGTATAGCACATATACAGAGTATCTCATTCACTGGCTGTTATTGGGCTCTACAGTGATGTAGTATAGCACATATACTGAGTATCTCATTCACAGGCTGTTATTGGGCTCTGCAGTGATGTAGTATAGCACATATACAGAGTATCTCATTCACAGGCTGTTATTGGCCTCAGCAGTGATGTAGTATAGCACATATACAGAGTATCTCATTCACAGGCTGTTATTGGGCTCTGCAGTGATGTAGTATAGCACATATACAGTGTATCTCATTCACTGGCTGTTATTGGGTTCTGCAGTGATGTAGTATAGCACATATACTGAGTATCTCAGTCACAGGCTGTTATTGGGCTCTGTAGTGATGTAGTATAGCACATATACAGAGTATCTCATTCACAGGCTGTTATTGGGCTCTGCAGTGATGTAGTATAGCACATATACAGAGTATCTCAGTCACAGGCTGTTACTGGGCTCTGCAGCGATGTAGTATAGCACATATACAGAGTATCTCATTCACAGGCTGTTACTGGGCTCTGCAGTGATGTAGTATAGCACATATACAGAGTATCTCATTCACTGGCTGTTATTGGGCTCTACAGTGATGTAGTATAGCACATATACTGAGTATCTCATTCACAGGCTGTTATTGGGCTCTGCAGTGATGTAGTATAGCACATATACAGTGTATCTCATTCACTGGCTGTTATTGGGCTCTGCAGTGATGTAGTATAGCACATATACAGTGTATCTCATTCACTGGCTGTTATTGGGCTCTGCAGTGATGTAGTATAGCACATATACAGAGTATCTCATTCACAGGCTGTTATTGGGCTCTGCAGTGATGTAGTATAGCACATATACAGTGTATCTCATTCACTGGCTGTTATTGGGTTCTGCAGTGATGTAGTATAGCACATATACTGAGTATCTCAGTCACAGGCTGTTATTGGGCTCTACAGTGATGTAGTATAGCACATATACTGAGTATCTCATTCACAGGCTGTTATTGGGCTCTGCAGTGATGTAGTATAGCACATATACAGAGTATCTCATTCACAGGCTGTTACTGGGCTCTGTAGCGATGTAGTATAGCACATATACAGAGTATCTAATTCACTGGCTTTTATTGGGCTCTGCAGTGATGTAGTATAGCACATATACTGAGTATCTAATTCACAGGCTGTTATTGGGCTCTGCAGTGATGTAGTATAGCACATATACAGAGTATCTCAGTCACAGGCTGTTATTGGGCTCAGCAGTGATGTAGTATAGCACATACACGGAGTATCTCAGTCACAGGCTGTTATTTGGCTCTGCAGTGATGTAGTATAGCACATATACTGAGTATCTCATTCACAGGCTCTTATTGGGCTCTGCAGTGATGTAGTATAGCACATATACAGAGTATCTCAGTCACAGGCTGTTATTGGGTTCTGCAGTGATGTAGTATAGCACATATACAGAGTATCTAATTCACTGGCTGTTATTGGGTTCTGCAGTGATGTAGTATAGCACATATACAGAGTATCTCATTCACAGACTGTTATTGGGTTCTGCAAAGGGATGACATCAATCCAGGAAGCTTCCCAATGTTTGCCTGGAACACAAATAATCGAAACATAAGAACATAAGACCGCATAATAACATAATGACATAATAACTATAACAGGCCATTCAGCCCATCTACGCTTGTCATTTACCTACAGACTACACAGCATCTAGCACTATGTCAAGCCAGGACTTGAACATCCCCAAAGGCCACTGCTTATTCTACGTGATCTGGCAGAATTTGCACAGCTGTGTGTAAAAATATACACACACAATAGACCCCCCCCCCCCCATCCCAACCCAACCCAACCCAACCCACCCACATACTACAGCAAGACAAGACAACAGTGGTGAAATCTCTTTCACTCATAGATCCCATACCTTTAGTTTACCCGGTATCTTTCATCCAAATGCATTATGGGAACTGGGGCTGCGTGGCCACCAGTTAACAGGAGGAAAAGTAAATGGATTAATGTTACCAGCCCAAAGTGAGCCATCTGCTCATCGCTGAGCCATAAAGGGACAGTAAAAAGCTTCGCTATCAGACGAGCACCTGCACGCAGGAGGGGGAGAAATCCATGCAGAGCAGAAAACCCCAGAGATTTATGGGCATTGGAAAGGGATTCAGCCTCTGTGTTGTTTGCACAGGAAGGAGGCAAAAAAAAGAAGTAAAAATAACTATCGATGGCACTTTAGCTTTATTACACACTTCGATTTCCACCTTACAACAGCAGACAGCAACATGGCCGGTGTGAGATTAACTCTGAGAGATAACATTTAACTTTAATATAGTACATATTTTTACTCATATAAAGGATCTGATTTACTAAGACCTTTAGCATGCACAAAAGCAATAACATGACAAATGATTGGTCACGGTGTTCGTTTTGCACCAATCATTGGTTGTGTTACTAGTTTTGCGTGCGCTTAGACGAGGTCTTAGTAAATCAGGTGCTTAGAGTTGATGTAACAGGAGGTGTACCTGTCCTTTCCGTGCGGTAAATATATTTCCGAAAGCACACAAATGCATATGCAATGTGGATTTAATAAGTGAAGAATAGATTACAAAGTTTAAACTATAAAGCATTTTTCTTATGGTGCATCATAATAATGGCAGAACTCAAACTCTGAAACAACATGCGTATATTTGGCACGTAATGACGAGGATAGATACAATCTGAACTTTACAAGTTAATCCAAAAATTAATAAATAAATAAATAAAACAAAATAATTAAACTGCAAAGAAACAACTAAATCTATAAATATAAATTTTCATAGGACAAAAAAAGAGTGAAAAATATGATATTCCCTATAAATGAAATTCCTTTCCTTCTACACAGAGGAAACAATAAAGCAGCCGGGTTGTAACGGACGAGTCAGGTGAGACAGCCTTAACCTGGGTTGCATACAATGGAAATTAAATGATAATATAGCACTATACAACTCAGGCTCTTTTTGGAAAGCAGGAATTAATATAGCCAATGAAGGGAACACTTTGAGTTGGGCCCAGCCAGGAGACAGGCGAGCCGGTCCCAGCCAGGAGACGGGCGAGCCGGTCCCAGCCAGGAGACGGGCGAGCCGGTCCCAGCCAGGAGACGGGCGAGCCGGGCCCAGTCAGGAGACGGGCGAGCCGGTCCCAGCCAGGAGACGGGCGAGCCGGTCCCAGCCAGGAGACGGGCGAGCCGGGCCCAGCCAGGAGACGGGCGAGCCGGTCCCAGCAGGAAACGGGCGAGCCGGGCCCAGCCAGGAGACGGGCGAGCCGGGCCCAGTCAGGAGACGGGCGAGCCGGTCCCAGCCAGGAGACGGGCGAGCCGGTCCCAGCCAGGAGACGGGCGAGCCGGTCCCAGCAGGAGACGGGCGAGCCGGGCCCAGCCAGGAGACGGGCGAGCCGGGCCCAGCCAGGAGACGGGCGAGCCGGGCCCAGTCAGGAGACGGGCGAGCCGGTCCCAGCAGGAGACGGGCGAGCCGGTCCCAGCAGGAGACGGGCGAGCCGGGCCCAGTCAGGAGACGGGCAAGCCGGGGCCCAGTCAGGAGACGGGCGAGCTGGACCACACCGGTCCCATTTGACTGATTCCAGAGGTGGGAGGAAGTAGGTCATAATACAAATCCTTGAGCAAAAGAAAATGTGATTTGTTGAAATGGGATTTGGCTTCATTGACGGTGACTTTATTCCAAATTAGTAACAGGACCGGAGGACTGTTTAAACAGCTGGGAGATAGCCAGGATTTGATCATACAGTGGACTCCAAAGTTATTAATATACAGTACGTTTGGCCAACAGCTTTCTTGGGCTGTGTCCATACAATAATCACATCTGCGTGAGGTCCTGAGGCTCCTGAAACCTAGTCTAATTCTGCTTATTATAAAGGTTATAGACCCCATATTAAATAAAATTATAATATAATTGAGCTTCATAAAACAAGTTTCAGCGACCCAATGTGTCACACACCATTTAATAAATGTCCCGTGTAATACGGTAAGACAACAATATTTCAGGAACAAAAACATCATAGAAAGATGCCATCATAGATCATAGAAACACTGGCTTAAAGAACATGTTCATTTTGTCTGTAAACAATGTAAACTTCATCTCTGAGAGCTAGATTGTATCAATTGTATTTTGAGCCTGACAAATCACTGAATTACATTGTCGACGAACATAACTACACATCATGAACCTGAAGACTAAACATATATGTGTGCACTTTCCTCGCAAAGGTCAATAAGGGCATTGGCTGAATCCTGTTTGAAAGCACGGGAAACACATTATCATGTGACCACATTTGGAATATTCTGTACAAAGTCCTCATTTCTGTCGCAGTCTCTCTTTAAATCCAGTCACCAGGAAATTATTTGAATCAATTCCCCCCACCTAATAGACTCCAGGTACCGTAGCATCCAGGCATACTGACTAAGAGCGCTCTTCTTCACCATCAAGTTCAGTCCAGAGACTCTGTTATCTAAGGACCATATGGGGACATATTACTGCAACATAAAAAATATATATATTTACTGGATTACAAACATCAATTTCAAACGGATTGTCTGTAGTGTGGAGTATACATTGTTTGGGGTGTTACTGGACTATTCTGTAAGTAGGTATTGGTTTGCAAGTCGATCATTAATATTAAGAATATAATATACATAATATATTTTGAGAGAGAGATGGATGAAGTGGGTAGAATATAAATCTCTCATCATGTGTTTCTCGGCCGCCCAAGGAAACAGTGTCTGAAGAGTGAGGACCCCGTTTGGTGAGATTAAGTCTCCTTGGAAACGGGCGCCATGCCGCAGCACCACAGCGCGTACGGGCTGATCTTCGCCTGCACCTGCGGCGTGATCCTGGGCATCGGCTTCTGCGCCAACATGCTGGCGTTCTCGCTGTTCGCCAAGCGCGCCGCACCGCGCCACAACCGCCTGGACGTGCTGCTACTCAGCATGGCGCTGGCGGACTCCCTCACCCTCCTCCTGGTGCCCTTCACCCTCCACTCCGCCGTCAGTTTCAGCTGGCCGCTGGGCGACGCCTCCTGCAAGGTGTACCAGTTCCTCCTGGCCTTCTCGCTGGCCGCCAGCACCTACTCGCTGTGCGCCGTGTCCGCTGCGCGCGCCATGATGGTCACCAACCCCTACCGCCCGCCGTCCAGGGACCTGGTGGCCACCATGTTCATCCTGGTGTGGGGCCTCAGCTTCTTCGTCAGCCTTCCGCTGCGGATCTTCGCCACCAAGGCAACAGGCCAAGCCCCCGGGCTCTCCTTCTGCCTGCCCACCGTCCAGGAGCACCACTACGAGGTGATGCTCAGCCAGTTCGTCCTCTACTACCTGCTCCCCATGCTGGTCATCGCCTTCAACTACGTCCGCCTGGGCGTCTACCTCCACCGCAGCCCCGTCATGTCACCCGCCGGGGCCCGGAACACCCGCCGCGCCTCCGTCATGGTCTTCCTGGCGGCCACCACCTTCTCCGTCTGCTGGTTGCCGGGATACCTGCTGGAGCTGTGCGTCTACCTGGGGCTGTACCGGCACGGTGGCGCGTGGGAGACGTTCTACTTCGTCTGCACCCTGCTGCAGCACATGCACCCCTGCGTCAACCCCCTGCTGTACGTCCTGCAGGCCAAGAGGTACCGACGGGGGGTCTGGCTGCCGCGCTGCCACAGGGCAAGGGTGCACCCCCAAATCAGCAGCGTGACGGCGAGCTTTTAATGGGACGTTCAGAACTGTGGGCAAGTTCAGCGTTTGGTGTTTAAACGGCATTTAGCCGGCATGTTTTAATCGTCTCCCTGAAAGAGAGTAATTGGTTTTGATAGCCCGCCCCCCCCCCGTCTAATAAGTTCATAGTTGTACCACATTTTCTCTGTATATATTTAACAACTGGCTTTTGATTAGATGAATCCCCAAACTCAGTCAGGAGTCAGGAACTTAATCGCTGACATTTAAAGTCGGGTTTGTTTCCCCTCGTTGTGGATGGAAAATATGTTTTAATTAGAAGCGGTAGAAAGGCTCTCTGTTGTACAATAATGGCTACCATCTGCTGTTGCACTACAAATGGGGTCCCTAACAACGGGGTAAACTAATTTGTTGCAAGACCTAAAGATCCAAGGAAGCTTCAGTTAACACTGATCTAGCCTATAAAGAGTCCATAAAGAGTCCAATAAAATATTAGATTCAGTCAAAGTATAATAAATGCAAAATATGCCAGTGCTTTTTTTTTGACAGTACCCTCCAATCTCCCAAGATAATCACTTTAATCTATACAGTCACGGCAATCCAGTTACTGAGAGGAACCATTAGCACAAGTTTACAGTCAAATCCTTTTATTCCCATCAATACCTGAGCAGCCTATCTCAGGTAAGCGATCTGCTATCACACAATACAGCTGAGCTCATTTCACTCAGTGACTGTAAACAGACTCCTTTCTAGGAAAGGCTTTGCCTCAGTTATTTCTCAAAAACAATATTTTTTACACAATGCACCAACCACACAGGGACTGTTGCTCCCAGCAACCACTCAAGAAAGATTTACTGTGGCGACAGGAAAAAAAAAAAAAAACTTAAATAAATGATACTAATAATTCCATCTACAAACAGGCTCCTTAAAATAATTTAATGATGTAATTATGTGCAAACATCATATATCCAAAGGCAGGGGGAAAAAGACAGACTGGAACAAAACTAACACATTATTTCTCCGCAGATGGTACGGCTTTGGCACGTGTCTTCATGGTGTTGGAATAAAAAGGTTTTCTCCTTCGCTCTTATTTTCCATTTCTTCTTTATGGCATATTTTTACTCCTGGTGAAAGAGAATGATATATAGAATAAGAGAGAATAAAAGGAGAGAGGAGGAAATAACTCCTTTATGGGGGAAGGCTGGACGGTAGACTAAGCACTGGTAAATATCTCTTTAGGCATACGGCTCAATCGCCCACGGTTGCCTGAGCTTGGCCTTCTAAGTGCTGGCGGTGGACTGATGGAACCCACAATTAAACTGGATACAGTTACAATGAAGCAATGCTAAGTAATTGAAAGTAGGGCGTCATGATGTAACACATCACAATGCACCCAACACAGAGCCACGGAACGTGATGTAACCACTGCACAATGGAGGGTTACATAACGGAATGTGATGGGATGACATTTGGAATGTTGGGCATACATAATCAGCCACTCTGATTCCAGCTGAAGAAACCCGACACTCGTGTAACAGATTGTATAACCGCGCCTCATTTTCAACACGTCCGCAACATTGCTGACTGTATGCTTTGAGCGCTCGATTCGTTATGCACAAAAGGCTCGTTCAGAGTTCCCCCTGCATGTTTAATAAAAGTTAAATCTCTGCCTTACCATTGAACAAAAAACGTGTGTGTGTGTGTTTGTTTTTTTAGTGCAGGTGAATATGATGTCCAGGAGCTTCTCTGATATCCTAACTTGTCCTATCAAATGCAATGATTTCCAGAACAACCTGCCAGTGATCAGACCCACAATTAGGACTAAAGCTCGAACAAAAGGCAGCAGTCAAACACACAGCCATTTTGTGTGCGCTAGTATAACGGGGCTGCATGGGCAATGGGCATAAAGAATGTCTGAAGTACGGCCGTGCAGTAAATTTTTATGAAAATAATTCACCAGAAAGCTTATGACTGCCACACCAGGCCAATACTAGGTTTCTGAAGGCTTCACAGCTACAATCATTAGCAGCTGTCAGAAACTGTAACATGGATTACGAGAAATCCCACCAAACCTTATTTTCAGGGTGTGAAATGACTGGAGAGCTTTTGGCTCTGTAAAATATAATTTTTATAAGATGAAACATTACTCCCACCATGGCTGCCGCACAGAGCCGCGCACAGCTGCAAGCTGAACGATGACAGGACGCAGCGTGAGCTTCTCCGCCGTTAACCTCACACATTTCCCGGCGTCCTCTGCTTTTCAATGACGTCTCTCCCGCTATATAAAATAAAACGACTTTCCTGGGCAAGTAGCATGCGCGTTTAAATTATTTTTTTGTGGCGTTTCAGTGGCTTTTATGATAACAGTAGGCCTGGCGGCGCTGGGGCGTCTCTTCTGCCTCGCTTTGACCTCGCTAAAACAATCGACTGCCCAAAGCGAAGGTGAGTGAAACAAAGGAATAGGAGAGATGCCTTTCCCTCTTTCATTTCTCGCCTATGTAAATGTGACTCATATGGTATTGATGAACAGCGATGAGTCCGCACCGTTCCTGGAATCGGTACCTAACTGTGTACCATACAGAGGGAGGGGTCTAGACCAGACCACACACAGAAGAATGAGTCAGCAGATTAGTGCGGTGATTAAGGCCTACACAAGAGACTGCAGGATTGGAACTCTGGGCCTGTCACTTCTACGGTAACTATGCCAACCACAGTAACTATGCAGCAACATTGTAATGCCAGCTGGCATGGTTACTACAGAGTGTGAAACGTCACCATTGTTACAGCTTAGATTCCACTGAGACAGAGAGCACTTGTCTGTCACCACCTATGGTGGAATTAAAAGTAATTTTTTTGATTCTATAATGTACATGCAAAGCAACTCGATAACGTGGTGGGGCAGCAGCACTCAAAGAAAATATATCAAAAGTTCCTAAGCCATAAATTGCATCATGCTTCAATTTTGTCTGGTACATTTTCCATTTACATGAGAACAAATCTATTGTTGGTTTTTGGGCGTTTTTACATTGTGCTGTTATATATTTTAAGATTGATGAACTCAAAGTTTATCTAAATATTCTTAATTTGATTTATTCAATCAAATGATCGACTTTGATAAAACCAAGATGTCAATTGTAATGCTCTCTTGCCAATTAGCATGAGATCTGACCTTATTCTAAATACTACAGATGTATATTATCTGTACTGTAGGATATATTACCTGTGCTGTAGTGCAGGATACTGTAGTGTATATTACCTGTGCTGTAGTGCAGGATACTGCAGTGTATATTGCCTGTGTTGTAGTGCAGGATACTGTAGTGTATATTACCTGTGCTGCAGTCCAGGATACTGTAGTGTATATTACCTGTTCTGTAGTGCAGGATACTGTAGTGTATATTACCTGTGCTGTAGTGCAGGATACTGTAGTGTATATTACCTGTTCTGTAGTGCAGGATACTGTAGTGTATATTACTTGTGCTGTAGTGCAGGATACTGTAGTGTATATTACCTGTGTTGTAGTACAGGATACTGTAGTGTATATTACCTGTGCTGTAGTGCAGGATACTGTAGTGTATATTACCTGTTCTGTAGTGCAGGATACTGTAGTGAATGTTACCTGTGCTGTAGTGCAGGATACTGTAGTGTATATTACCTGTGCTGTAGTGCAGGATACTGTAGTCTATATTACATGTGTTGTAGTGCAGGATACTGTAGTGTATATTACCTGTGCTGTAGTGCAGGATACTGTAGTGTATATTACCTGTGTTGTAGTGCAGGATACTGTAGTGAATATTACCCGTGTTGTAGTGCAGGATACTGTAGTGTATATTACCTGTGCTGTAGTGCAGGATACTGTAGTGTATATTACCTGTGTTGTAGTGCAGGATACTGTAGTGTATATTACCTGTGCTGTAGTGCAGGATACTGTACTGTATATTACCTGTGCTGTAGTGCAGGATACTGTAGTGAATATTACCTGTGCTGTAGTGCAGGATACTGTAGTGAATATTACCTGTGTTGTAGTGCAGGATACTGTAGTGAATATTACCTGTGTTGTAGTGCAGGATACTGTAGTGTATATTACCTGTGCTGTAGTGCAGGATACTGTAGTGTATATTACCTGTGCTGTAGTGCAGGATACTGTAGTCTATATTACATGTGTTGTAGTGCAGGATACTGTAGTGTATATTACCTGTGCTGTAGTGCAGGATACTGTAGTGTATATTACCTGTGCTGTAGTGCAGGATACTGTAGTCTATATTACATGTGTTGTAGTGCAGGATACTGTACTGTATATTACCTGTGTTGTAGTGCAGGATACTGTACTGTATATTACCTGTGCTGTAGTGCCGGATACTGTAGTGTATATTACCTGTGTTGTAGTGCAGGATACTGTAGTGTATATTACCTGTGTTGTAGTGCAGGATACTGTAGTGTATATTACCTGTGCTGTAGTGCCGGATACTGTAGTGTATATTACCTGTGTTGTAGTGCCGGATACTGTAGTGTATATTACCTGTGCTGTAGTGCAGGATACTGTAGTCTATATTACATGTGTTGTAGTGCAGGATACTGTAGTGTATATTACCTGTGCTGTAGTGCAGGATACTGTAGTGAATATTACCTGTGCTGTAGTGCAGGATACTGTAGTGAATATTACCTGTGTTGTAGTGCAGGATACTGTAGTGAATATTACCCGTGTTGTAGTGCAGGATACTGTAGTGTATATTACCTGTGCTGTAGTGCAGGATACTGTAGTGTATATTACCTGTGTTGTAGTGCAGGATACTGTAGTGTATATTACCTGTGCTGTAGTGCAGGATACTGTAGTGTATATTACCTGTGCTGTAGTGCAGGATACTGTAGTCTATATTACATGTGTTGTAGTGCAGGATACTGTAGTGTATATTACCTGTGCTGTAGTGCAGGATACTGTAGTGAATATTACCTGTGCTGTAGTGCAGGATACTGTAGTGAATATTACCTGTGTTGTAGTGCAGGATACTGTAGTGAATATTACCCGTGTTGTAGTGCAGGATACTGTAGTGTATATTACCTGTGCTGTAGTGCAGGATACTGTAGTGTATATTACATGTGTTGTAGTGCAGGATACTGTAGTGTATATTACCTGTGCTGTAGTGCAGGATACTGTAGTGTATATTACCTGTGCTGTAGTGCAGGATACTGTAGTGAATATTACCTGTGCTGTAGTGCAGGATACTGTAGTGAATATTACCTGTGTTGTAGTGCAGGATACTGTAGTGTATATTACCTGTGTTGT
>CM056377.1:3050336-3125336 GCA_029718625.1 Synaphobranchus kaupii | reverse complement strand
AGGGCTGTCCAATCGGATCCAAAAAAAAGGCTAATGGGGGTTAAGGTTTTTTAACTGTGTAAAATAACTGCTTTACAATTTATCAATGAAGTGCTGAATAGAATTGAACAAAACCAGGGCTGATGACCACTACCCCACACCACTACCTGAGTGCATAATTTTAAAAAGTCACATTTTCTTCACTTAAAATCACTGCTACAGGTCCATCCCCTCATAAGGTATAGAAATATGTTACCATCCATTTTATAAAGGATTATTTAAAATACAGGCTGAAGTACTTTATTAAATTCCAAAATGGAACTACCTCAAAAATGCCTTCTGGGTAGATAAATACGTTTCAGTGATATCTTACAAAACGCTAAGAAGCGCTGTCTGTACAGCTTTGTTAATATGGACTTTTGGTTGACGTGTCACCTGTTTCAGATCAGTGGTCCTGGGGACCCGTGTGTAATGCTGGTTTTTGTTCCAACAATTGCAATCCAATCATTTTAAAAAGCTGTTAATTTGTCTCGGACATCTTTCACGTTTTGAGGGATCATTCACCCTTTTAAGCCACATTGTCAGAAATAGCTATAATCGCCATGAATAGAAGTCCCATGTTCACATTGTGCTATATTTGCAATTACATTTAATGCAAATAAATCTTTTTCACTGGCTGCTCAAATTAAAGACTGAGTGTCCAATATAAACCTGGTGAAACAGCACTGGAGAACAGTAAATATAATCCTAAACTGTTAACAGTTTATGACTATTTCAGTCCTGAAATCCCTTCAACACACATTAAATCAGAAATACTGAGCAGATTAATTTTTGGAAACCGAGGTTACGTTCCCATTCCCATATTAGCTCAAACGAGGCAAGCCAGGAAAGAATCTCAAAACAGACAGAAAAGCAGTGAGTCGGACTCCTTTTGTTTGTTTTATTCACAAGAGCATACTGAAACGCAAGGAGCACGTCCTTTAGAAGAAGGTGTTTGGTCTCTTGGTGGTGAAGCGGGGCTTGTGCTGGCGACGCAGGACCCTGTGGGGCAGGGGGAACTTGATCTTGGAGTCCTGCGGACAGACAGACAGACGGACACACGTTACGCATTGAGGGGCACAGTCTCCATGACCAGCCATGGAGCCAGCAGGTCTGGCCTTTTGTAAGCGACACATCGTCCGGTTCACCACACAGCAGCAGAGATGTCTGAGGTGATTCACACCACAGCAGCAGAGATGTCTGAGGTGACTTACGTGGAACTGCTTGATGGCAGGACGGCGACACTTGTTGGCAGCGATCTCCTGCACCTTCATGATCTGAATGGAGTGGGCGCGGGCGCGGTGGCGGGCACCCATATCCCGATCTGGGATGAGGAAAATTCCGGTTAGGATTGGGAATATGTGGATCGGAAACCGCTGCCAGTTCACAACAACGCTGGGAGTGAGGCGGAACACTAGAAACCCTCAGGCCCCGCCTCTAAATCCATGAAGGACAGTGATTGGCTGGGCCTTTATAAGCCTGCCTTTCATTGGCTCCACCAATCACTTTCCACTTAGACCTGATAAAATCTGATTTACATGAATTTCATTGCTTTCCAGTTGCGTTTGGATGTATATGCAACTGATAATCATTATTGGGGAGGGGCTAATTGGCGAGACCAATCGGATTCCACAAACAACTGTGTTGAACCTTGATTTCACTTTCATTCGCACAACAGCTAATGAAAGGCGACAAGGTGCTTTTTACTTTACGCACACATGACAAGAACATGGCACAGGTTTACCAGTGTTCTTTGGGTTTGTGTGCATGCCCTTGTCTTCATTAAAATTAAACTACATCCACACTTATCCAGCAGACGCTGTAGTCCTCCAGAACCAGGGTTGAGAACCCCTGATTTAAAGCAGGCATTTTTCATTCATCAGATACGTTCCTTTCTGAGAGAGGTAAACTGAAACGCACTACAGGACCATTTATTAAGCGCCTTCAAGAACGATGACTCCTGTGAATGACCTTTTCAGGTGCTCAATCATTTGAGGAAATTAATATGTGTGAACACAGGAGGACCGATCTGATGCCAACAGTCTCAAAACTTTCCCCTCAATTTTCTAGGCCTTGAATCATAAGATACAGCTCTTTGCTGTTCCACTTAAGGCCACTTTACATGCCGTGGTCTCCTGATACTTTCACGTGAGACGCTCAAGTCTTCTGTTCATTCAGACTGTAACGGACTTTACAATAACCGTCACAAAGAAGCTCCTGAGGTTTTATCACACCATTCTCTAAAAAGCACTAATATAATGGAGAGATGGTATCGGGGAGCAACCGCAATGATATTTTAATCTCCACGCAACAGGAGCTGGGCAATGTGACGTAGCTACATGAGCTAATGGACACTAACACTCACTAAGCACACAATGGCATCACAGCTCAGGAAAATCCTTTAGAGGCTATAGTCTACATTTCTGTGAGGGAAGCAAAACTGGTGTGCGCTTACTCGATCCATTTCATCTCCTTCCCTGAGAGCCATCTTAAAATTGATATTCACGTATGCATGTGGGTGTTATACTGTAGTTTCTACATGAAAGCACTGAAAGGAAGGGCAGAAAGGCTTGCAATAATGTTAACCTTTTTTTAAGATTGGTGCACTTAGACTTAAGGTGAGTGACAGAGGATTTCTGTTGCCATAGTTTCAGAATGCTGATCTTCAGCTCGACCAATCAGAAGGGAGTAAGATGACATTCTGTCACCTCTGACGACCAGACTCACACACCTAAGCAATTTATCTCCCTCAGAACGCATTCATCAATCTTCCTTTCTTACTTTTTATTTTAAATATAAAGTGGGCAATTTCTTAGCCACAGATTATGGCTCCTTTGGTGTACCAGGAGATGGTTTTTGATTGGACGAGACTGGAGGAGGAGGGGGAGGGGCACTTACAGCACTGAGTGACAGCTCCAGCGGTGGTCAGGTCCCTATACTCTCTGTACATGTTGTGGGTGCCGCTTCGGGAGTCGTAACGCAGCCAGATACCAAAGTTCTTCACCTTCAGGGGAGACTTCTCAAACACCTGGGGAGACGGAACAGAAGCGCCCTCAACATTCCGTCAGCTCACGAGCATTCCGTCAGCTCACGAGCATTCCGTCAGGCGGGATGCAGGAGTGTGCTTCCTTGAGCATTAGGGCTAGAAGGGACACCGCAACTACAGACAATGCAATCCTTTCCCTATAGCAATGGAGAAAGGTGAATCTGCTGAGACAGAGGCTTCAACATGAAGCATTAAGGCTGATGTCGCTGCAGTGAGGGCAAGGTTTGCAGAATCACATGACACTTAAGATGGCACCCCAGGTACCCCAGGATAACGAGCAGGTTCCTCTAATTCTGCCTTTCATCTGCTTGTGCATGGAAAGCCCTAACAATCACTTTCCACCTGGGCTCAGACTTGACAACATCTCATTTACTGAATTTCTTTCCAGTCCCGTTTGCATGTATATGAAACTTATTGGGGAGGGGCTAAGTATGGGCGAGACCAATGGGATTCCACA
The DNA here is from genome assembly GCA_029718625.1 of Synaphobranchus kaupii. NCBI lineage: Eukaryota > Metazoa > Chordata > Actinopteri > Anguilliformes > Synaphobranchidae > Synaphobranchus > Synaphobranchus kaupii. The sequence goes on along the minus strand of CM056377.1, from coordinate 3,121,815 downwards.
AACTGTGTTGAACCTTGATTTCACTTTCATTCGCACTACAGCTAATGAAAGGCGACAAGGTGCTTTTTACTTTACGCACACATGACAAGAACATTGCACAGGTTTACCAGTGTTCTTTGGGTTTGTGTGCATGCCCTCGTCTTCATTAAAATTAAACTACATCCACTCTTATTTTCTGGAAAAGGGCATCTGCGATTTGTGTCCCCCGCCACCACCCCCCACCACCACCACCACCAGATGGCTCTGACCTACCAGCCCGCAGTAGACGGTCTCTCCAGAGGCTTTCTTCATCTTCCTCAGCTGGGAGACGAAGTACCAGAAGCGAGACTTGGCCACCACATGGTTGGGTGCGAAGATCCTCATGCGGTAGAGTGGAGGGGCAGGATTCTTAGCAGAGGGCAGCAGGCGCCCAATCACTTTGTATTCCTTAAGCTGGAGAGGGCAAGTGGGTCAGTGACCAATCACCTGCTTCGGCAAAGTGACATCACAATAGCCTTCGATACTGTTCTAATCTACTATAATGACAGGTCTGTAGAACCTTGATTTCACTTTGAGATGCACAGCAGCAATCTGAAAGGCGACAAGGTACCGACTCGATATCTGCACACCAGACAAGATCATAATATTAATGTAAATTATGAACTTTGGGTTTTGTGTGCAAATGCAATGCTCACTGAACAGCTACACTATCACAGATCAACACTGTGTATACAAGCTCTTCAGCTTTCATATCTACAGAATGGGAACCAAATGCTACTCGTCCTACAACAGTGCTTCTCAAACGGAGTCTTATGCTGTTTTTTGTTGCAATCAGTCTATTGGTCAATTAAGGGTTTTGAACACATTTTTCATATTTTTTCCATTAACACAATGCAGGTTTGGCTTTGCTTTGTATTTTAATACTTTATCTACAAAATGGTTAGTTTCAGTGGCTAGGCTTCCACATACACACCAATTTCAAGCCTATTGATTCACCTCAATCTAATCTAATCAGTTATATTTTATTTTAACAACTCAAATATAACTAAGCACAATGTGAACATGTAACTTATTCATCATGGTAATGCATAGTTAAAATTCTGAAAGCAGCTTAAGAGGGTCAATATTATCACAAAACATGAAAAGAATCCAATTAAGAAAAATGTGCATCTTAAAATTGCGGATGAAATGAAAACCAGCATTACACAGCAGTTCGAGAAGCACTTAGTTACAATATTGAGCACACACACGATCAATGGGCTCCAAGCTGCTGATATACACGGCGCAACATGCTAAAAAAACTAACATGAGTTGACAGTAACACTAAGAAAAATGTAAGTTACGTACTCACAACATTCGCGGTAGCAAACTAGGTTTGCCAGCTAGCGAGCTAAATGAACTCATGGCATGTTTGTGGGAGCTGTAATTAACGTTAGAGCTCACTGTCATCATTGAACGACCCAGCTAATAATTTACGTCAGAATTATCTTGTTTAATTATGTTCCACCACGAAATGAACACGGATGTGCGTGGAGCTTGTACAATATATACAATTAGTTTGCCCGTGTTTTTCCCAGATTTGGCTTTTTTAACAGACCCCCCTCTACAGCACATGGTTCAAGCAACGTACGTAAATGGAGACGCCATGTTGTCCTGAGAAGAGTGTCAGAAAAGGGATCTTTCCGGACTCTCTTACTAAAGCATTTGCCAAATGGCTCAAATGTACGAATAGTTTACATGTTTATGTGAAACGATGGGTAATCGTATCGAGCTATGCGCATTAAGAAATACTTTATTCTTTTGTACGTACTGTGCCAGACGCCTTCATGGTGTCTCTCGCTGTCGGCCGCTGGGAAAGAGGAAGTTCAGGGGCGGAGACTCAAACGTCATCATTCCTCCGGAAGGGCGGGACCATTGCAACGTCACTCATTGGTGCGAATTCCATGGCGCCAGTCCTCGGGGAGGATCAGTTTCACAGCAAAAGTATTATATGTGATCAAATACTCGATAGAAATGTAATATATTTGATAAACCGTATTATTCTATATGAAAAATACTATAGACACAAATGTAAGTGGTCAAAGAGATGCCAAAATTCCTATTTTTCAAATTTTAATTAGAATATTACCTTAAGATGCTGCAGTGTATAAGAAATAAAAAGGCAAAGAGAACCCTATATGTATGTGAAACCTTAAACTTTAAGACCTTAATAACACGGGGTATACTTTAAATGAAAGTATACCCCGTATTATTATTTTGATATGTTCTTGCTTAATGTATGTTCAAAGTCCCTTTATATCTGTTAATTGTTTCATTAAATATGATGAATATTTTTGTAATATGCAGATATGTTTGTATTCAATAAAAGAAGCCAGTAGCTACTTGGGGAATTCGATCTCTAGTATAGACCGTAGAAAAATATTTATAGCTAAGCTAGTTTAATTTGAAGTCTGTGGTGATCACAGTTCGTATATAGTTCTGTGGTGGTGATAGAGAGAGGAAAATAGGATCACTTCCTGTAGTCATGACCCAGCGCGAAGTCTGCATCACGAGTTTCCGTCTGTATCAAGCCGACACGCAGCACGAACGAGCCTGAACTGAGCGAGCCGACGCGCACGGTGTCGATCAGAAGACCGAGATTGCTTCAGATTGATCATTTTTTAAAAACATTTCATGTTTTGTGGGAACCGACTGAGGGTGACGATGAAATAAAGTCAACCGGAAGGTATAACGTTTTCATTTCTATGTAATTATTGTTATAGTGGCAGTTATTTAAGAGGCCACTGAAACTTTGCTTTGGGTGTTTCTGGGGGAGAGGCATGCTGACTGATGCGCCAGAATAGCGCCAGCGGATGGTTGGAGTTGGCAAACGCTCCCTTGCTTGGTTATTACGTGTTATTAGACAGTGATCATATCTTTGATACGTTGAGTAGTCTTGCTAATTCAGTATTGGATAATATTTAGATCCTGAACTTAAACATACTATAGCTAACCCAATATGAACGTGAGGCTTCGACAGGCTATTGGATGTTATGATTACTGCAGAAACGTTAGCCACCTAGCTAGCTCTGACAATCAGTTGGGACGTTGTGAAGGTTGGAAATTGTGATAGTTGCTTTGCTGCCCATCATGATATATAATATTTCTCATAATGCATTTTGAAGTCATGAATGTATCGGATATGTGGAATTTATAATAAGTAGCATATGGCTGTCCTGTCATATAAATGACAGGGTTTATTCAGCCAAGTCTAATGCAGAGAATTGGTGTCTTGTTGATAATGTACTCGATCTGATTTGGTAATTCACCAAAAAAAAAAAAATTCCAGATGCAGAACATGCATATGTTGCATGTTGGTGCATGGGGTGGAGGGCATTCGGTATACTAATAACCAGAATCTCTATGTATTATAAGCAATTGTTCTAAGCAGTTTGCTAGCCAGCCTGTGTGGGATTATGTGTAAACCAGCTACATTCAGCATTGGTAACTATTCTGGGGTAGGCTCAGCCATTGTACATTGTGTACACACAAGCACACACACACACACACACTCACTGAAGCATGTACACATTCACTCAAATCCATGTTCACAGACACACACACACACTCACTGAAGCATGTACACACTCAAGTCCATGTGCACACATACACACATACGTACACACATACTGAAGCATGTACACATTCAAATCCATGTGCACACACATACACACTCACTGAAGCATACACACGCACACTCTGTCACTGAAGCATGCACACACTCAAGTCCATGTACACACACACACACACGAACATACTCAAGTCCATGTGCACACACGCGCACTCACATTCACATGCACACACACTCAAGTCCATGTGCACACGCACACACACACACACACACACACTCACGTGCTTTCTCTCCTCTGTTGTTAGATGTGTGAATCCTGCTTGAAGGGAGAGGGGAGCAGACCTTCACTGGAACCATAGAAACCGCCCGCTCTGTGTGTGTGTGCGTGAGACCGGTCATGGACGAACACGCCCTCCTGGGCCTCAGCCCCAATGCTGACGCCACCTACAGGCAGAGGGTGAGCACTACACTGCCGTTCAAAACGGTCATGGAGATGATGACAGTTTGAGTGATTTGCATGTTGTACATGAACACTGACACAAGACCAAAGCCTGGGTTGCATTTCATATCAACGCTCTTTTAAACATGTTTGGAGATATAATAAGTGGAATAATAATGAGTGGAATAATATGCCTCAAAATACGAACTTCAATCCATATATTTCTTCCACCAGACAGTGTGTTTTTAATAGTAATCCTTGATTCTGGCAGTTCATCGGAATAGCCTTAAACATAAGTCGATGTTAGCTTTTATACGTTGCAGTGTTAGGATCCAGCAAGCACATTTAGCAAACATACATGCATAAGGCTGTGTCGAGGCCCTGTTTATCTAATCTCAAAATGCAGTTTCTGTTAAGAGATTTCATTTTCTAAAAAGTGAACAAAGCTTGTTAACAAACTGCAGTTTGAGATTAGATAAACAGAGCCTCTATGCAGCCTTATGAATGTATGTTTGCTAAAATATGCGTGTTGCACAGTGTGCACACATTAAAATGTGCGTGTTGGACAGTGAGCACACACAATGAAAAGTGCGTGTTTTGGACAGCGAGCACACACTAAAATGTGCGTGTTGGACAGTGAGCACACACAATGAAAAGTGCGTGTTTTGGACAGCGAGCACACACACTAAAATGTGCGTGTTGGACAGTGAGCACACAATGAAAAGTGCGTGTTTTGGACAGTGAGCACACACGCTAAAATGTGCGGGTATAGCGGGTGTGAGCTCCTGTCGTACGGCGCTGTGGAGATAGCGGGTGTGAGCTGCTGTCGTACGGCGCTGTGGGGTTAGCGGGTGTGAGCTGTGGGGTTAGCGGGTGTGAGCTCTTGTCGTAAGGCGCTGTGGGGATAGCGGGTGTGAGCTCTTGTCGTAAGGCGCTGTGGGGATAGCAGGCGTGAGCTGTTGTAGTACGGCGATGTCGAGAGGCAGGTGTATAATTCCCAGCATCATCTCTGTCCCCAGGCGCTGGTGTATTTTGAGCAGTTGAAGGAGTCCCACGACGGCTGGCAGGTGTGTGCGGAGGCCTTGATGAAAGGGCTTTACAGGTGAGCCGCCAGACGGCCCCGCCCACTCTCCCCAGGGTCTGACGGACAGCTGCCGCTTGGCCTGGCTTTCCAGAGCGGACCCAATTCATCAAATCCCTCTTCCTCTCTCCAGGGTCAACAGGACTCACACATTTAGGGTTGTGTGCATGTCTGAGTTGTGATTCTCAGGGACAGATGTGTGCTGTGTTGGTTGTAATTGGGGGTGGTGCTGTAGATATTTTGAGGCCTAATTCAGTAACGTTGAATAAATCTCTCCTCTCAGCGATGACCATGTGAAGTTCTTCTGCTTCCAAGTTCTGGAACATCAAATCAAGTTCAGGTGAGAGAGAAACGGGAGCTTTTGTGGAAGCCAGTCAAATGAAACGCACATGCTCCTTCTCGCTCTATCAGTTTTTTTCAATGCAGTTCAAAATGCTTTATTTGCATGAATATATCAGAACAATATTGCCAAAGCAGGTAACTGGTATCATTGTAGCCAGCATTTAGTGTTTACCTCTATCTCTCCCACTGTACACTGATGTGCATTTATGGCTGTATGGGAAGATGAGTTAAGCTCCTGACTGTGTTTGTGTTTCAGACATGCAGAGCTCAGTGCAGTCCAGCAGCAGCTGATAAGAGAAACTCTCATGAAATGGCTCCAGTCACAGGTGAGTGTGTGACTGCGTGTGTGTGTGTGTGTGTGTGTGTGTGTGTGTGTGTGTGTGTGTGTGTGTGTGTGTGTGTGTGTGTGTGTGTGTGACTGCGTGTGTGACTGCGTGTGTGACTACGTGTGTGTGTGTGTGCGTGTGCGTGTGCGTGCGTGCGTGCGTGCGTGCGTGCGTGCGTGCGTGCGTGCGTGCGTGCGTGCGTGCGTGCGTGCGTGACTGCATCTTACTTGGATGTGGACTAGAGCTTTGTTCACTTAAATGAATAGTATCGCTACTCTTATTTAGTCACAACATGAATACAAATGGTTCTGGGCGATAACAAGCACAGCTGGACATGGTCTGTAGATGTAATTACATCAAACCAAGGCCCAGCCGTGCTGCAGGCATTAACTAAAGTATACAGCACAGTATTGTCCCGACCCCAAACCGTGGGCAGCCTCTAATCACCACCCCCGCCTCACCCTCTGCCCCAACAGCTGACTGCCCCACCAGAGAAGGCCTTCATCCGAAACAAGGCGGCACAGGTCTTTGCCCTGGCCTTCATCACCGAGTACCTCACCCAGTGGCCCAAGTTCTTCTTCGACATCCTGACGGTGATTGGGCTGAACCCGCGGGGCGTGGACCTCTACCTGCGCACGCTCATGGCCATCGACGCTGAGGTGGTGGACCGGGACATCCTCCACTCCTCTGAGGCAAGCCTCCGTCTGTCCCCAGTCCCCAGCACGCTCCTCCTGATTGGACAGTCACACGGGGGGTGTGTCTGTGTTTGATTCCGTGATTGGACGCTCGCTTGTGATGAGTGACGTCACGGTCGGACCTCTCAAAGAGCTCTCGTTCCGTCCCTGCAGCGTCCCTGTTGGTTTTACACGTGCGCACGGTGATAGAGGGTTAGCTTAGCTTCCTGCCCCTGTCATATATGCAAGGCTAAAGGGTGACGATACTGTACTGCCTGGCAAAGACGTTGCATGCTGAATAAACCACAAGCGAGCATTTGCTAGTGTGCAGGTATTGTTTATTTTTCATTGTTTCACGCTTTAGCCTTGCTCCTGGCCAAGCCAGTTGGATTTGTGATTACTACATTTTTTGCATTATAGCAGCACATTGTAGCTTCTACACCAGATGGCTGTTATGAGCGATTATTGCAGTTTAGCATCTCCGTGACCTCCACAGCTCCTCTCTCTCTCTGACGGCCTGCAGGAGACGCGCAGGAACGCGCTGATAAAGGACGCCATGCGCGAGCGCTGCATCCCCAGCCTGGTGGAGTCCTGGTACCAGATCCTGCACACCTTCCAGCAGTCCCACTTTGAGCTCACCTGCCAGTGCCTGGAGGTGGTGGGGGCCTTCGTCTCCTGGATCGACCTCAGCCTCATCGCCAACGACAGGTAAGGGGGCGTGGCTCACGGACAGCTGGGAAATCAGAAACGGGTCGGAAAGAATGGGGGTTTGTTTCCGTGGTGACCGGTTGCTGATTGGTGGGTTTCAGGTTTGTGAACCTGCTGCTGAGTCACATGTCCGTGGAGGTCCTGAGAGAGGAGGCCTGCGACTGCCTGTTTGAAATAGTCAACAAGGGGATGGACCCGGTGGACAAGACTAAGCTGGTGGAGTCCTTGTGTCTGGTCCTGCAGAACGCCGGCTTCTTCAACGTGGACCAGGTAAGCGGGCTCTGCTCACCGTGGAACAAACATGGCGGGTTTGTCTCCCGACCCAAACGTTTTGGCTACAGGGAGTTCCTCGAGGAATTCTGCTAAGCTATTTGTTCTGAGTTTGTGTCTAAAATTTGAAAACATTTAATACGGTGATTAGTTTTAATTTATTATTTTTTCCGTCACCCTGCTTGGGCACAGACCCCTATTCAGGGGTAAGCTGTAGTGTTGAACCGTTGTATGAGCACAGGAAACTGCGCACAGCTTCACAGATGCCCCGCACGCGCTCACTTTGAGCTGATTTAGCTGCTCCGTTGCAGGAGGAGGATGTGGACTTCCTGGCCAAGTTCTCCAAGCTGGTGAATGGCATGGGTCAAGCCCTGGTGGTGAGCTGGACCAAGCTGGCCAAGACGGGGGATCTGAAGAGCAGCCAGGAGACTCTGCAGGCTCTGGAGTCCAAAGTGCAGCTGACGCTGTGTCTGCTCGCCCACGAGGACGACGACATCTCTGCCAACATCGTGGGCTTCTGCTACGACTACCTGCACGTCCTCAAGCAGGTAGGCCTCGTGAAAACCGCCGCCCGCCTCCACAGCTAAAGAGAGAATATGTGTTCCTGAAGGGGTTTTAACAATCTTATGGGTGATAATGTTTCCTTTTGCTGAAAAGGTATTCCTAACGATAATATCAAGTACAAAACGAGAACATTTCATTTCATTTGATTGATTAAACTGTACAACAGTGCATCTTAAGTGTTTTGGTGATTATCATATTACCTCTTGTCTTCAAGTGGTCAGCCTGCAAAAGTACATTAATTCTTAGCAAAAGTGATTCAATCTAACTGTTGAGATTAGTTTAATCTGCACAGAATTATAGCCTAACTCGGATGTCCATTTGTAATTTTTTTTGTCACTGAAAGATATGAAAATTTTCCCTGTAATTGTAGCTTCCCGGTCTTACAGACCAACAGAAAAGCAACGTTGAGGTGAGATTTCATGAAATGTTTCACAGAATCGCATTTTTTAAAAAGTTTGAGTTTGCATTGATGTTGAACTACCGTTGCTGATTTAACATGCACGCACAATTATTTTAACAGGCAATCATGGTCGCTGTCATCAAAAAACTGACTTATGACGACGAATACAACTTTGAAAACGAGGTAATGTTCTGTGCTTAACCGCATGTCTGTGAAGTCTTTGAAAACGAGGTAATGTTCTGTGTTTAACCGCATGTCTGTGGAGTCTTTGAAAACGAGGTAATGTTCTGTGCTTAACCGCATGTCTGTGGAGTCTTTGAAAACGAGGTAATGTTCTGTGTTTAACTGCATGTCTGTGGAGTCTTTGAAAACGAGGTAATGTTCTGTGCTTAACCGCATGTCTGTGGAGTCTTTGAAAACGAGGTAATGTTCTGTGCTTAACTGCATGTCTGTGGAGTCTTTGAAAACGAGGTAATGTTCTGTGCTTAACCGCATGTCTGTGGAGTCTTTGAAAACGAGGTAATGTTCTGTGTTTAACCGCATGTCTGTGGAGTCTTTGAAAACGAGGTAATGTTCTGTGCTTAACCGCATGTCTGTGGAGTCTTTGAAAACGAGGTAATGTTCTGTGCTTAACCGCATGTCTGTGGAGTCTTTGAAAACGAGGTAATGTTCTGTGTTTAACCGCATGTCTGTGGAGTCTTTGAAAACGAGGTAATGTTCTGTGTTTAACTGCATGTCTGTGGAGTCTTTGAAAACGAGGTAATGTTCTGTGTTTAACTGCATGTCTGTGGAGTCTTTGAAAACGAGGTAATGTTCTGTGCTTAACCGCATGTCTGTGGAGTCTTTGAAAACGAGGTAATGTTCTGTGTTTAACTGCATGTCTGTGGAGTCTTTAAAAACGAGGTAATGTTCTGTGCTTAACCGCATGTCTGTGGAGTCTTTGAAAACGAGGTAATGTTCTGTGTTTAACTGCATGTCTTTGGAGTCCTTTCAAATGTAGAATTTCTGTAACAGGACAGAAATGTAATCGGAGTGTAATTCAGTAAATTAGACGAGTGTGTGTAATAGACCTGTGACCTTCTCCGTCTGTCTGTCTGTCTGTACCTATGTCCAGGGGGAACATGAGGCCATGTTTGTTGAGTACAGGAAGCAGTTGAAGCTGCTCTTGGATCGTCTGGCCCAGGTTTCTCCAGAGCTGTTGCTGGATGCTGTTCGCAGGGTTTTCACCACTACCATGCAGTAGGGTCCCTATTCTTACCCTTACTGATACATTAGGGTCCCTATTCTTACCCTTACTGATACATTAGGGTCCCTATTCTTACCCTTACTGATACATTAGGGCCCCTATTCTTACCCTTACTGATACATTAGGGCCCCTATTCTTACCCTTACTGATACATTAGGGCCCCTATTCTTACCCTTACTGATACATTAGGGTCCCTATTCTTACCCTTACTGATACATTAGGGCCCCTATTCTTACCCTTACTGATACATTCGGGCCCCTATTCTTACCCTTACTGATACATTAGGGTCCCTATTCTTACCCTTACTGATACATTCGGGCCCCTATTCTTACCCTTACTGATACATTCTGGCCCCTATTCTTACCCTTACTGATACATTCGGGCCCCTATTCTTACCCTTACTGATACATTAGGGCCCCTATTCTTACCCTTACTGATATATTCGGGCCCTTATTCTTACCCTTACTGTGTGTGTGTGTGTAGAAACTGGCGGACTGCACCCTTCATGGAGGTGGAGGTAGCGATCCGGCTGCTGTACATGATGGGAGAGGCGCTGCCGGCGTCCCAGGGGGCGCACTTCACTGGGGACGTGGCGAAAACCAGCGCCCTGCAGGACATGATGAGGACGGTGGGTACGGCGGGGGTACCCCCGGGGGGTCTGAACAGGCCGGACTGGGCGTAATTGTGCCTGCGTTCCTCACAACCAGGGCCTTGAAATGTTGTTTTTAGGCGTGCTTATAGAGGCCTTGTGCATGTTTGTGCTGCTCTTGACACGCGGGATCTTTCTCTCCCTGCAGCTGGTGACGTGTGGGGTGAGCGAATACCAGCACACCTCCGTAACGCTCGAGTTCTTCGAGACGGTCGTGCGCTACGACAAGTTCTTCATTGTGGAGCCCCTCCACATTCCCAGTGTCCTGGTGAGTGACTCGATGATGTCATCTAGAGCACAAATCCCCACTTCACTTACCCAACAGGTCTTTGGGGGAAATGCTAGTTGTTGTAGAGCGAGCGATCATGACTTGGTTCTGCAGAGTTGAAAAATAAAATAAAAAAGCTGATTGGTTCACCTGAGTGGCTCCGCCCGTTTTGGGTTTTATGAAGCCTCACTCTCCCGGTGTGACCACGGCGTTCCTTTCCCACAGATGGCTTTCCTGGATCGCCGCGGCGTCCGGAACGACAGCCCCAAAGTTCGGAGCCGGGTGGCCTACCTCCTCTCCCGATACATCAAGACCCTGCAGTAAGTCCTGAGCCCAAGGCTCTGAATGAGTCCAGTCACAAAGACAAACTGGCAGTCCTCAGGCTGTGTGCGTGCTTGTGCGTGCGCACTTTGTATCTGTGTTGTGTGTGTCTGTGTGTAAACTGAACATGGCTGTCTGCTTTGTGTGTGCAGTAAGCACGTGAACGTGTGTGTGTGTGTGTGTATAAACTGAACAACTCAGTGCGTGAGTGCGTGAGTGCGTGAGTGAGTGAGTGAGTGAGTGAGTGAGTGAGTGAGTGAGTGAGTGAGTGAGTGAGTGAGTGAGTGAGTGAGTGAGTGAGTGAGTGAGTGAGTGAGTGAGTGAGTGAGTGAGTGAGTGAGTGAGTGAGTGAGTGAGTGAGTGCGTGCGTGAGTGAGTGAACGAACGAACATGGCTCTCTGCTTTGTGTGTGCAGTAAGCACGTGAATGCGTGTGTAAACTGACCGGGGCTCTGTGCTTTGTGTCTGCAGTAAGCACATGAACTCCTACATTGAGGACATCCTGAACAGGATCCAGGACCTGCTGGAGCTCTCCCCCCCGGTACTCCTGAGCCATACATTCTCCTGCCACCTGTTTGTTTTTATAGCTCCTCTCTCTACTCTTCTGGATGCTGTGTTTGTGAAGTGCTTACACTAATGAGGATGTTAAAGTAATGATGTTTGAGATTCGGGGGGTAGGGGTGGGGGTTATTAATGGAGTATATGGCTATAATTGATCCCCAGTCGAACATATTAATCAGGATCGTGACTGTTGTGTTTTGTCATTGCCTAAGCTCTTAATTATATAATGGAAGCCATTATCTGGCCAATGGGTGGTGTTCCAGGTGTGGATCAGTTTGTTGATTGACAGGTGGCCTCACTTGACTGTCGTCAAAGCGGGGCCTTTAAAATCAGGGTTTTTGAGGGTCCAATAGGAATAGTGTTAAGCCCCTGTAGGTGGGTACAGTGTGCTAAACGTGCGCCCCACCCCCAGGAGAACGGCTACCTGACCCTGCTGACCGGCGATGACCAGCTGTTTGTGTTCGAGACGGCGGGGGTGCTGATCGTGAACAGCGAATGCACGGCGGACAGGAAGCAGGCCCTGATGAGAAGCCTCCTGATGCCGCTCATGGAGCGTTTCAAAATCCTGCTCAACAAGCTACTCCAGGAGCAGGACGAGGAGCGCCAGGCCGCTCTGGCAGACTGCCTCAACCACGCCGTGGGGTTCGCCAGGTACGCCCCCTCGCCCGTTAGAGCCCCCTCGCCCGTTAGAGCCCCCTCGCCCGTTAGAGCCCCTCGCCCGTTAGAGACTCCGCCCGTTTGGGCCGCAAATCACACTGTGTGTACGTCACTATGGAGACCACTACCGTGATGTCACTGTCCCTGTATAAGTGCCTGCCAAGCATGTTTATCGTTAGGTAACATATATTGCATTATATAACACATTGCATTGTTACATCATATATTGCATTATATAACACATTGCATTATTACATCACATATTGCATCATATAATATATATTGCATTATTATTATTAACATATGTTGCATATATTGTTAATACTGTTACGTTACATATTGGATTATTTCCTTGTTCCATGGTGCAAGTGGCATTATTATTACCATGTTTCATATTGCTTTATTACTGTTGCATGATGCATTATTACCGTGTTTCATAATGCTTATTGCCGTGTTTCATGCATTTTTACCATGTAGCATTATTACCATATTGCATGTAGCATTATAACCATGTTGCATGTAGCATTATTACCATGTTGCATGCATTATAACCTCATCACCCTGCATCCTTTCAGCCGCACCAGCAAGGCGTTCAGTAACAAGCAGACGGTGAAGCAGTGTGGCTGCTCGGAGGTGTACCGCGACTGCCTGCAGACCTTCATGCCTGCGCTGAGCTGCCCCGTCCAGAAGGAGTTGCTGCGGAGCGGCGTGAGGACCTTCCTGCACCGCATGATCATCTGCCTAGAGGAAGAGGTGCTACCCTTCATCCCTGCCGCCTCCGAGCGCATGCTGAAGGACTGTGAGGCCAAGGACCTGCAGGAGTTCATCCCCCTCATCAACCAGATCACCGCCAAGTTCAAGGTAGGGTCCCATAAAACCAGATCACCGCCAAGCTCAAGGTAGGGTCCCCTAAAACCACATCACCAAGTTCAAGGTAGGGTCCCCTAAAACCACATCACCGCCAAGCTCAAGGTAGGGTCCCCTAAAACCACATCATCACCAAGTTCAAGGTAGGGTCCCCTAAAACCAGATCACCGCCAAGATCAAGGTAGGGCTCGTCTCATCAACCAGATCACCGCCAAGTTCATGGTAGGGACCCCAAACCACATCACCGCCAAGTTCAAGGTAGGGTCCACCAAACTAGATCACCACAAAGTTTAAGGTAGGGTCCCCTAAAACCACATCACAGCCAAGTTTAAGGTAGTGCTCCCCTCATCAACCAGATGACCGCCAAGTTCAAGGTAGGGGTCCCCCAAACCAGATCACCACCAAGTTCAAGGTAGAGTCCCCTAAAACCAGATCACCGCCATGTGAAAGTTGGGTATATCTAAACCAGAGTTCCTGGTCAGCAAGATCAACATTGAGTTTAAAGCAGGTTTATAAGCCATTTCACCATGTTTGCTAACGAATCTCATCACCCAGATGTGAAAGCAGTCAGGGTTCAAAGCAGCTTGACTCAACTCCACACCCTTAACTGCACTGCATTGAGTTGCAGCACAGGAAGTGACATCACGCCTCTCCGCTCTGTGACTACAGGGCCAGGTGTCTCCGTTCCTGCAGCAGGTGTTCATGCCGCTGGTTCAGGCCATCTTCCAGGTGCTGGCACGGCCCGCCGAGGAGAACGACCAGACGGCCGCTCTGGAGAAGCAGATGCTCCGCAGGAGTTACTTCGTCTTCATCCAGACCATCTCCGGCAGCAGCATGCACGAGATCATGACCAATCAGGGTACGGCAGCACCACGCACGCACGAGATCATGACCAATCAGGGTACGGCAGCACCACGCACGCACGAGGTCATAGCCAATCAGGGTACAGCAGCACCACGCATGCACAAGGTCATAGCCAATCAGGGTACGGCAGCACCACGCATGTACAAGGTCATAGCCAATCAGGGTACGGCAGCACCATGCATGTACAAGGTCATAACTAATCAGGGTACGGCAGCACCACGCATGCACAACGTCATAGCCAATCAGGGTACGGCAGCACCACGCATGCACAAGGCCATAGCCAATCGGGATACATGCACAAGGTCAGCGCTGATAGGTTGATTGAGTGTCGTTATGTGAGGGAGTGTGTTGGAAACAGGAGATGGTGTTGGAAACAGGAGATGGTGTTGGAAACAGGAGATGGTGTTGGAAACAGGAGATGGTGTTGGAAACAGGAGATGGTGTTGGAAACAGGAGATGGTGTTGGAACAGGAGATGGTGTTGAAACAGGAGATGGTGTTGGAACAGGAGAAGGTGTTGGAAACAGGAGATGGTGTTGGAACAGGAGATGGTGTTGAAACAGGAGATGGTGTTAGAACAGGAGATGGTGTTGGAACAGGAGATGGTGTTGGAACAGGAGATGGTGTTGAAACAGGAGATGGTGTTGAAACAGGAGATGGTGTTGGAAACAGGAGATGGTGTTGGAAACAGGAGATGGTGTTGGAACAGGAGATGGTGTTGGAAACAGGAGATGGTGTTGAAACAGGAGATGGTGTTGGAAACAGGAGATGGTGTTGGAAACAGGAGATGGTGTTGGAACAGGAGATGGTGTTGGAAACAGGAGATGGTGTTGAAACAGGAGATGGTGTTGGAAACAGGAGATGGTGTTGGAAACAGGAGATGGTGTTGGAAACAGGAGATGGTGTTGGAACAGGAGATGGTGTTGGAACAGGAGATGGTGTTGAAACAGGAGATGGTGTTGGAACAGGAGAAGGTGTTGGAAACAGGAGATGGTGTTGGAACAGGAGATGGTGTTGAAACAGGAGATGGTGTTGGAACAGGAGATGGTGTTGGAACAGGAGATGGTGTTGAAACAGGAGATGGTGTTGGAACAGGAGATGGTGTTGGAACAGGAGATGGTGTTGGAACAGGAGATGGTGTTGGAACAGGAGATGGTGTTGGAACAGGAGATGGTGTTGGAAACAGGAGATGGTGTTGGAAACAGGAGATGGTGTTGGAACAGGAGATGGTGTTGGAACAGGAGATGGTGTTGGAAACAGGAGATGGTGTTGGAAACAGGAGATGGTGTTGGAACAGGAGATGGTGTTGGAAACAGGAGATGGTGTTGGAACAGGAGATGGTGTTGGAAACAGGAGATGGTGTTGAAACAGGAGATGGTGTTGAAACAGGAGATGGTGTTGAAACAGGAGATGGTGTTGGAACAGGAGATGGTGTTGGAAACAGGAGATGGTGTTGGAAACAGGAGATGGTGTTGGAAACAGGAGATGGTGTTGGAACAGGAGATGGTGTTGGAACAGGAGATGGTGTTGAAACAGGAGATGGTGTTGGAACAGGAGAAGGTGTTGGAAACAGGAGATGGTGTTGGAACAGGAGATGGTGTTGGAACAGGAGATGGTGTTGGAACAGGAGATGGTGTTGAAACAGGAGATGGTGTTGGAACAGGAGATGGTGTTGGAAACAGGAGATGGTGTTGGAACAGGAGATGGTGTTGGAAACAGGAGATGGTGTTGGAACAGGAGATGGTGTTGGAACAGGAGATGGTGTTGGAACAGGAGATGGTGTTGGAAACAGGAGATGGTGTTGGAACAGGAGATGGTGTTGGAAACAGGAGATGGTGTTGGAAACAGGAGATGGTGTTGGAACAGGAGATGGTGTTGGAAACAGGAGATGGTGTTGGAAACAGGAGATGGTGTTGGAAACAGGAGATGGTGTTGGTGTTGGAAACAGGAGATGGTGTTGGAAACAGGAGATGGTGTTGGAAACAGGAGATGGTGTTGGAAACAGGAGATGGTGTTGAAACAGGAGATGGTGTTGAAACAGGAGATGGTGTTGGAACAGGAGATGGTGTTGGAAACAGGAGATGGTGTTGGAAACAGGAGATGGTGTTGGAAACAGGAGATGGTGTTGGAAACAGGAGATGGTGTGTAAAATGGCTGCCACCTCTCCTCAGGGCCAGAGAACATCGAGCAGGTCCTGTTCACCATCATCCAGGGAGCTGTGGACTTCCCTGACCCAATCGCCCAGAAGACCTGCTTCACTATCCTCTCCAAACTGGTGGAGCTCTGGGGTGAGTGCGCTGAATGTGAGCGTGTGCACCTCCGTGTCCGTTTCCTGGCTCAGGCCTCTTTGGTCTTAATGAGAAAATTAGCGTAACATTAGCAGAGTAGAGAATGGTTGCAATTTCTCAATTAAAACTATTTCATGTTTGCATACTATGTCATTCAGTGGATAATAGCATCTAGCATATGGTAAAAAGAAGTAAATAAGTGTGTAAAAATGTCAGTTATGTCAACTATATTCTGGGTGTGGCATATGAACATTCCAAAGATTATTAATGGTGTTTAACTGACCACCTCCTCAAGAGTCCTGGAATTATTAAATATAACGGTCATTGGAACAAAGATGGAATTGTAGGATCAAAAGGTTCTGTCTTTTTGTTTCTCTTCAGGCGGTAAGGACGGTTTGGTCGGGTTTCCTGACTTCATCTACAAACACATTGTCCCAGCATGCTTTGTGGCCCCGCTCAAACCAACCTTTGACCTGTCGGATGCGCAGACCATCCTGGTACGATTCCCGAGTGCAAAAATCTCAGGGCGTTCTGTCACCCATCTTTGTCTTGCGTTGTGCGAATGACCCCGATGGGTTTTGTCTTACGTCATGCGGATGAACCCCGATGCGTTTGCTTTTCAGACCCTGTCGGAGTGCGCCCTCACTTTGAAAATGATCCATTTGAAAAGGGTAAGGTTCACAGCGGTCAAAGTCTTCTGATTTCATCACAGGCTACAGTGCATCTATGACATCTCTATCTAAAGGAAATCCATTTGTGACAAATAAGTGGACATTTTACTTATATTCACCATTATAAGTCAGTAGAAACATTCAGTTTTTACATTCCAGCTGTTTAACGTAAAAATATCACATTGCCCAAATCAACAGATTTAATTGTGGTCGCTATAAACCTTTGTTACCAAATCAACAGAACATGGCATTCAGTGGACATAATACCATGTGTATGAACACTATTCATGAGAAAAATTACTACATATGACCTGGTATATGGAATACCAGGTATATGTTTAAAGTGTCTATTTGCACACAGGGGCCAGAGTTCATTCAGTATCTGCAGCAGGAGTACCTACCTTCCCTACAGGTCTCACCTGACATCACACAGGTACAGAATTACCCTTGACTAATATTCACAAACGGGGGGGAAAGGTGCATGTTTCATACAAAAATGATTTAATTTAACATTTTTTGGATGCTACCTTTTGTCCATTTTCATAGGAACTGTGCCAAGTGCTTCAACAACCGGATCTCAAGGTTTTCAAAAATTACATCAAGGTAACAGACTGAAATGATTTAGTACCGCAAGTTGCATGACCGCTGACTCATTTTAAATTGCTGAGATTGTGGCGTCTGATGAAGGTTTCTCTTTCATCCTTTATGAACAGGTGTTCTTTCAGCGAGCCAAAATGTGAAACGGGAAGTGGAACGGAGGCGAGTGGAAACGGGATCGAGGTGACTGGTCGTCGGCGCCATTCAAAAAAACAACGGCAACAAGGCTTAGCATAGGAGCTGCTTTTGCACTTAAAAAAAACAATGCGTAACAAAGCCGTCCTGTGTGGGGGGGTGGGGGGGGGGGGGGATGCGCGTTAAAGGGTGCAGACGAGGTCACACGGTAATGGGCGGGGCCACTGCTTCCCTGAACCCATGCCCCCTCTGGCCCTGTCCAATCAGACGAGTGCACGGTTAAGGATCGACAACCTCGTCATAGCCACACGGGGCCAGAACGTTCAGCATTGTTTTACCCACTCTGTGAGACAGGAAGTGAAGCAGAGGATTATGGGAAAATGGGAGGGGAATAAATGAAAGCATGTTCAGAGGTTGTTTGCTAATTGGATGGTGTTCCAATCATTGACTTTTTTTTCTGTTAAATGAAGATGGAGTCCTTTTGAACATTTAAAGCTATACTTTTATTTTTGTTAGGAGTGCTTAATATTTTGAAGTTTGTTCACCTAATTCTAGGTGTAGAGATTGCTTTCCAAATGGACCTTGCAGATTTGTGTTGTAAGGAAAGGGATTTTTTTTATTTTAGTGAAATTGATTTCATGTTGTGAAAAGGACAATTGAGTGGCGTTGGGCTTGAATGACAGGGTAAGTGCTTGTGGCCGTAAGGTTTTGCAGTGGTGCGTTGTGTGTATCGGGTTCAGCTGCCCAACCAACCTTAGACATTGCAGGTAAATAATACTAATCTGTTTGGCCTAAATAAACAAATAAACTTACTCATTCAATTTGGAGATACACAGCGGTATGCTGTTTTATTTTGTGGGTACAAAATTAGTTCAATTTCACACAAAGACTTTTAGAATCTACTGCGTTTAAATATTTAATAATCCCTCACCACAAATGTCCTATTCATAAACTCCTAGGCTTTTTAAAGTACAACCAATCAAAACAGGCAACATTCAGGGGAACATTCCACTTACTTGCTGCAAGAACATTTTGTAAATACTGATTATAGTAATATAACCAGCACATTACGCGCACATTACTGATTATAGTAATATAACCAGCACGTTAGCTTCTCTACCCCTGTAGTGTGAATGGATAAAGTAGCGAATTGCCAATGAATTGACAGAAAATATTCTTGCTGTCTTTGTATAATATAATATTGACTTTCATCAAATGATTCAAATAATCTGCTCTCCACAGCAAACCTCATATGATTGCTTCAAGTCTAGAGCTATGATACCTATATATATGATACTGATATATGAGCTATAGCTCCACCCATTTTGGACTTCATGAAGCTTAACTTTCCCCAGAAGCCCTTTATATCCATGACTATATATATCCCTCTGAATACGGCAACAAACAAGGGACAAAAAGCCTGAATGTAACCAGGATGCTTCCTGCTGTCGGGTCTTGCTCTAAAGCATGTCCTGATTGGTGACTAATTCTATGAATGGTCCTTCAAAAAAAGCGTAACGTACCTCCTTCATAAGCAGTTCACAATGCCTTCATAGACATGGCATAATCATACATGCTCACGTCAATAACTGCAATTAGGCATATGGTGTTATGTCACCACAGCTACAGCTAATTACACATATATGCCTATTTGCGGTTATTGACAAAAGCATTTGTGAATGTCTGTGTATGAATGAGTTGTATCACTCTTATGAAATAACATTCATAGAAGGTGTTGCCCATTATTTATATTCATATAATGTGGTGGGGGGGGGGAGACTAAATCAAATGGAAGGTGTAGCGAGTATGTTTTTATATCCCTAGCTGGAGTAGTTCTACTTTATGCTCACAATCCCTGTTATTTTCTATTAAAGATAAACCACTAAAATTGATATAGATCATAAATATAGTTCAGATTTTCAGCATGTAACCATAGCTCCTTTGGGACACCGTGTAGATCGGGGGTGTCTAATCTTATTTTAAAAGGGCCAATGTGGGTGCAGTTTTTTTGTTTTGGCCCACTACTACAACACCTGATTCAACCAATGAACTATTTGTCATCTTCCATCAAGACGATGAGTAGAATCGGGTGCATTAGTGCTAAAACAAACACCTGCACCCACACCGGTGTAGATCGAGTCTTTCCCAAGTACTCACCCTGGATACATTTGAGCTTTCATACGTCTAATGCTAGGGCTCAGTATTGAGCTTGAGTAGACTGATCCCGGATCAGCTGAGAGTACCCATAGCTGGTATATTATTAGGCACTTGACCTGCATACATACAGCAGACAGCAGTATGTTTGTCACTTTTGGGGCAAAATTGCCAATGACCTTTTATGCAAGCACTGGACATTAAATAAATTATTGTAAATTTAAAAACATTGGTCTCATTCACCAACCATTCTACGAACAAATCTGTTCTTAAGACTTTCTTTAAAACGTTTTTATGAACATTCTGGCATTCACCAATGTTTTCTTAGTTGGGATTTTTTCTTTGGTAGAACAGAATCTCAGAACGCAAACATCAGTTATTCCCAAAATGTTTGTAAAAACGTTTTAAAGAAAGTCTCAAGAACAAATTTGTTCATAGAGTTGATTGGTGAATGAGGCCCATTAAGTATTACTTACCTAATAGGCCTTAAATAGCTTTTTGGAAGCGATTCCCTGTCAAGACCACTAGCTAATATCCTGCTAAGCTAAAGTCAAAGAGGCCATTAAATTGAGTTGTGGTGTTTCATTTCTGTTTGTTAGATTGTGTAGCGGCAACGGAAATGTGCCATTTTGTGTGTTACATTTGTAAAAAGGCATTTCAAACTATTCTAGTCCTAACGGCTTGTTGGATTAGGGATCAGGCTAACTTCCCTGAGTCCATTTACCCCCCCCCCAGTATTTACATTTGACTGTATTATTAATTCTACCAAGGTAAAACTATTGATTTGCATACAATAGCTGTCATTGAATTTGTATATTTTAATAGGCTCACTGTTTTAATGGTGACTGAAGGAAACCTATTTCAACTTGGGTTTGCTTGAAATTAATTCAATTATTTTACTGCAATTCCCCAGTGCTGGTCCTGATGACTTGTTGAAGACCGCTGAGCTTAGAATTAGTGGTGGGAGGGAGGGGCTGTCTGCTGTCAGTTACAATGTATGAACCAATCAGAAGACGAAATTCTTTGTAGAGCAAAAAAAAAAAAAAGATTTGTTTGGATCAGTAGTAGCTGATAACGCAAAAGAGCTCTGTCTATTTTGTAGTTCATGAAACCTCTCTCTCCAATGCCTGCTTGTAATTACTTGCTGTGCTGCCAATTAAAGTGTGCTAGCTCGAGCATCCACTCCACTACAGTCCTAGATTTCAATGTAGATTTTTACCACGGACACTACGATTTATTCTCCTTTTGCCCCATCTATGAATTACTGCTGTTGGACCTATCTGACAAGGTCTTAGCAAAGGAAACAGAACTTCCTTTACATTAACTGGACTCAGTCAATGAGACAATCCACCTGGTAACCCCCGTGCAACCAATCAGATTAATGTGGTCAAATCTCAGCCAATGAAGGGCCAGTACAGTGCCCAGACAGAGCTCCACATTCACCACAGGATTCAAAGTGATCCCCAACGTGCCAGCTGCGGGTGAAACCCTGAGAACCTGTGGTGAAACACTGTAAAACACTTCATACTGTACTGAACCAGTTCAATCTGGCAGGACTGCAGCATGTTAGACAAAACTGGGGATATGTGTTCAAATCTAACAGAAAACTGTTCACCATCCACATGAATGTTGTAAAACATTTTTCAGTGTGACGTGAAGTCAAGTGTATGGAAGCCACCGGGAACACCCGTACCAAATGCCCATGTCCTGCTTATATTCCCACTGTTTTCACCCGTTTAATACACTCACTGGAAGGAGACAGGCACTATACGCATGCACACACACAGCTACAGCACAACGTGTCATAAAGCATTTAGTTATTAATATTTCTGAAATTTGATGTGATGTCTTAACATTGTAAAACCTTTTCAGGCTGTGTTTATTGTTTTTGAGATGTGGGGAGGGGGGGCACTTGGTGTGCTGGACAGTATGTTTCCATTACCAATAAAGTGTTTACAAATCTGCAGCGTCGTTACAGTGTTGTGTACCGTTTGAACTTCTCCCCCCCATGTTCTCCGGCAAGAAAGGGATTTTGGCAATAGAACCCTGCTGTGAGTCTGAGGGATTGCTTTTGTGAACCGTCCTCGACATGACGTCCAGTGGACCATGCAGATTAGGGGGACAAAAATAAAAGTTTGGGATTTGCATTGGGTCATGAACCTCCTCATAAGGGTGATGTAAATATTATTTTTGTAAATGCTGACCTGGCAACAGCGACCACACCTGTTAAATGCAGCTACTTTTACCACATTGATAAGAGAGATTCAAATCAACTTCCTCTTAATCTTTACCAAGTAAAAGTGATCAAATGTGTATGTCTGAAATGTCTCATATTGCTCTCTACTGAAGCACTACAGCGTGTCTGTCTCCACAAATCAGGACCAGTTTTATACATGGAGGTGCATTTTCTCTGCAGCTTTTATTAAAGAGTTTTGTTGTTCATACCAGCTATTTAAATTCTTCAACTTGTGGCGCAC
The DNA here is from genome assembly GCA_029718625.1 of Synaphobranchus kaupii. Taxonomy (NCBI): domain Eukaryota; kingdom Metazoa; phylum Chordata; class Actinopteri; order Anguilliformes; family Synaphobranchidae; genus Synaphobranchus; species Synaphobranchus kaupii. The sequence continues at coordinate 3,099,669 of CM056377.1, read as the reverse complement.
AAAAAAATGAAAAAATCCCCAAAAGGCAAATCAGACTTCAGCCACAAAACTAAAGAGTGCATTAGAAAAATAAAGGGCGATCTCCTGTGTGTTCCTGACTTCAAGGTGGAAATGATAGAATTGGTGCCAAACCCATCAGAGGAGACTTCTAGTGGCGCACTGACAAAGGTATACTTGTGCTAAGGGTTTAAGTAAGAATGCTGCTCATGTTATCAGTATATATACGCCCATACTGACATCCTTCTGGTCCATTTCCCAGCAGTCCAGTCTCACTTCCTGACTTGCATGTGCAGTGCCTTCTGGGTAAATCGTGCTGGGCATCCTCGACTGAGCTCAGGGGCTTTAACCCTTGATCACTGCGATGGGCCTCAGCTTGATGGCTTTTTTACTGATCCCAGCATCATGGCAAGTGTTTACCACGTCCGTCACGTTCTTATATGATTCAGGCGCCTGTTGGAATAGCAGAAACAAATCTTAAAATAATTTTTTTCCCATATAGATGAATCCAAAAAAAGGCCTTTTTAAATATTTCAGAGGGTCTGAAAGAAGTTTCGTTTTCATAATTAAATTTTTTTTATTTTTAAATTTTATTACAAAATGCACTGAAGTTGCATAAAGTTGAAGTATCTGATCAGACAGTTGCATCACTTCCTTAATCTCAAGAGGTCTGAGATCTAACAGACCAAAAAGATGAAGATTGAGCCCCCAGTTTTACATCAGGATCAGTCCTGCATTATATATGCTGAGATATCAATGGGCCCACAAACCCCCATCCCCCCTTCAGATAAATGTTCTTTCCCTACCTCCTCCATGACCAGTTTGGGCGAGGCCACTCTGATGGCGATGCCCTTGTCCGCCAGCTTGTCCAACACGTCCTGGAAGTCCAGGTTCCTACGGGACTTGGCACGGGACAGAGCACGGCCCTATAAATGTGAATTAACAGGGAGCCCCATTAAGAGTTGAAATCCTTAGGACCCGAGACAGGGGGATTCTGGGAAATGTAGTCCGGCCTTACCGCTCCATGGCAGGTGGTGCCAAAGGTCTCGGTCATGCCCTGCTCCGTCCCCGTGAGCACATAGCTGCAGGTGCCCATGGTGCCACCAATCAGGACCGGCTGTCCAGTCAGCTGGTTACGGTCGCAGAAAAAGAGTACACTTAGCCAATGGTGCAGGCGTTCATCTCACCAATAACTATGGCTACCATCAGTATTCAGCAGTCTGGGGATGCCAGAACATTCTCTAATATTCTAATATTCATGTAGTCACATTCATGTCCTTTTCTGGGTGCATACTAAATACAACAGTGCGGAGGTAAATTAAATAACAATCCCCGATCTTGGGTCTTTGAGGAAAAGTCAAGCAGGCCTCTATGGTCTACTTGGGGTAGAACGTTTTTGGCTACATGTGCATTTATTTGTTCAGGATCGCACGTTTTCTTACGGTTTGACAGTAAACTGATGACGAGCGATTGAAAGCGGCAAAAGCAAATTTGCTGATGTAAAAAAAACAGTGAAATAAAAATGGAATCAGGAGTCTAAGGAGTCGAAACCGAGACACGAAAAAGCACAAAAAAGCCTGACCTTTCCAGTCTAGGACCGGGAACACGAGACGCTTTCCGGGGTTACCTGGTAGTCGACGGCGATGAGGGGGTGGTGCGGGGGGAAGGCTCGGGTAGAGCCCTTGCGGTGGATCAGCAGGGTCTTCTGCTTCCCGTCCACCATGTGCTCTTCCACCTTGGCGATGTTGTGGGACACGTCGTAGATCACGTGCATGTCCAGGTCGTCTGGAGTGGTGGTGAAGACTTTGGAGAAGGCCTGGGGGGGGCGGGGGGGGGTGGAGCGGGGCGGGGGGCGGTGGGGGAGATACGGAATGGCTCGCTTTAAAACACTAAGTAAAGCAAAATGAGACTCGCACACTTTGTATAGTGCTCCAAAATAAAATCTTTAATACAGCACAGTGTTAACGTTTCGGCTAGCAAGCCTTCATCAGACCTTACTAGCCGAAACATTAACACTGTGCTGTATTAAAGATTACATTTTGGAGCACTATATGAAGTGTGCGAGTCATAGTGTACTTTACTTAGTGTACTTTTTTTTTTTTTTGACTCGGCACCTTAGGCTATTTGGCTATTGTGCGTGTGTTTCCTCTGACATTTCGCTTTAAAACACTGCCTTTAAAATGGTGGAACGTCCTGCCCATCTGAGTCAGGACAGCAGAGTCTCTCCCTACCTTCCGGCGTAATCTGAACAGGCACATATTCAGGAAATACCTCTCCTCCCCTTCTCCTCCCCTTCTCCTCCCCTTCTCCTCCCCTTCTCCACCCTGCTCCACCCTTCTCCACCCTGCTCTTGCCATCGCCCTATTCCACATCTTATATCCATCCTATTTAAAAATAATAATGAAACTCTCTACCTGCCCTTCCACAAGTTAATGCTTGTGTCAAAGGATTACCTATCGCAGGTGTGCTGTGGCCTATCCATTACACTCTCATTAACTGCTACTTGAGATGCAGATGATTTACGAATCCAGGCCTTTTTCTCTGTGCATGTATTTTATAGGTCGCTCTGGATAAGAGCGTCAGCTAAATGCCCAAAATGTAAACATAAATTTCAGTTTTACTTGAACAAAAAAATATATAGATTAGAGCAATTAGAAAAATAAACAAGCAACGCATCACAGGTAGACTTGAGCCTCTGGGCTGGAAGCACTCACCTGTCTGGTGAGGAAGGTCATGGACGAGCGGTTGACCCAGGCGTAGTTACCGGCGGCTGCCATTCCCTTCAGGTAATCCTGGCCCTCCTCCGAGTTGATACGAGCGCAGGCCAGCTGCCTGTCATTCACAATGATCTTGTCCCTCTTCATCGCCTTCTCCATGGCAACCAGAGCGTCTACAATCAACGGGCATTCGCAAAACGGGCCAAAGCCGTTCAGTAACCGGGCGGGAACCCCACGGCGTAAATGTGTGGGAATACTCAACAACAATTAGCCCTGCCAATTGATTCATATCAACCACAACTGGGATTAACCAATCACATTTCAGGTATTCAGTTATTACTGATTCAGGGAGACGTATTGTAGCAATAGGTGAGTGCCAATCTGATGCTGCACCGGTAACCATCTGAGCCAATAGTGATTCTCTGCTGCACAACTGGGGCGCATTGGTGAGGCTCCTGGTTATTAAAACAACTCAATTTACACCATGACTATGGCTGTCCAAAAGGGGGCTGAGACTGTGAAGTCAGGAAAAACCGGAGGACCCAAACGTGAGAGAGGGGTTTTGGTTTTGCTCACCTGTAACAGGGTTTATAAAGAGACTGGGGGAGTGCTGACCTGTAACGGGGTTTATAAAGAGACTGGGGGAGTGCTCACCTGTAACAGGGTTTATAAAGAGACTGGGGGAGTGCTCACCTGTAACAGGGTTTATAAAGAGACTGGGGGAGTGCTGACCTGTAACAGGGTTTATAAAGAGGGGAGTGCTCACCTGTAACAGGGTTTATAAAGAGACTGGGGGAGTGCTCACCTGTAACAGGGTTTATAAAGAGACTGGGGGAGTGCTGACCTGTAACAGGGTTTATAAAGAGACTGGGGGAGTGCTCACCTGTAACAGGGTTTATAAAGAGACTGGGGGAGTGCTGACCTGTAACAGGGTTTATAAAGAGACTGGGGGAGTGCTCACCTGTAACAGGGTTTATAAAGAGACTGGGGGAGTGCTGACCTGTAACAGGGTTTATAAAGAGACTGGGGGAGTGCTCACCTGTAACAGGGTTTATAAAGAGACTGGGGGAGTGCTCACCTGTAACAGGGTTTATAAAGAGACTGGGGGAGTGCTCACCTGTAACAGGGTTTATAAAGAGACTGGGGGAGTGCTGACCTGTAACAGGGTTTATAAAGAGACTGGGGGAGTGCTCACCTGTAACAGGGTTTATAAAGAGGGGAGTGCTCACCTGTAACAGGGTTTATAAAGAGGGGAGTGCTCACCTGTAACAGGGTTTATAAAGAGACTGGGGGAGTGCTCACCTGTAACAGGGTTTATAAAGAGACTGGGGGAGTGCTCACCTGTAACAGGGTTTATAAAGAGACTGGGGGAGTGCTGACCTGTAAAAGGGTTTATAAAGAGACTGGGGGAGTGCTCACCTGTAACAGGGTTTATAAAGAGACTGGGGGAGTGCTGACCTGTAACAGGGCTTATAAAGAGACTGGGGGAGTGCTCACCTGTAACAGGGTTTATAAAGAGATTGGGGGAGTGCTCACCTGTAACAGGGTTTATAAAGAGACTGGGCGAGTGCTCACCTGTAACAGGGTTTATAAAGAGGGGAGTGCTCACCTGTAACAGGGTTTATAAAGAGACTGGGGGAGTGCTCACCTGTAGCCACCTGGTGCCCCAGGCCTCTGCTTCCGCTGTGGATCATCACGCACACCTGCCCCTTGTGGTCGATACCCATCTTTTTTGCGGCGTAGTCGTTGTAGATCTCGTCCACCACCTGGATCTCAGCGTAGTGGTTCCCGGCTCCCAGCGTCCCCAGCTGAATGAGACACAGCGTCTCTGGGTTAAGTGTTCACACACCAGACCTACAGCAAACAGCACTGTGGCCACTTCCTCTTTGACCTCATGCTGAGAGACAGTTAGTGCTGCCAGTCTGCTTAGAACAGAATATTTCATCGTCCATTAAACATTACACAAGATGGAGAATTAACTTCAGTCCATTCGATCACAATGGGGCTGTAGAAAGCATATCAAGCCTATCAGTCCTACGACTGCAGACTTGTCTGATGAGCAATACAATGAAAATATTCTCCTATCCTGACAGAAATAAAAAAAACAGTGATTGTATCCCAATTCCTAAACTGGCTTAATATCCTTCATTTATTCCAAACAGAAAATTCTTTTTTTTTTTTTTGCAATGTCCATAAGAACATTCTACAACCTGATTCCACTCAACGTATAACAGTCACATTTTCTGGCCTTTAGTTTGGCTGTGACTACAAAGGCTTAGTCCTCCCTGGGTATCAGTGTGCAGTGCTCTGGAGAGCCACAGGGCCAGTGGTACTCAATCTGGTCCTGGAGAGCCACAGGGTCTGCTGGCTTTTGCTGCTACTCAGTACTTGAGCAGCACAGCAATCGATCGGTTAAAGCAGTTTATTACACAGCTGGTTTCTTGGGTCTGAATTGGTTGCCAACCTTAAGGTGAAAACAAACACCAGTAGACTGTGGCTCTCCAGGACCAGGGTTGAAGATCACTGCGCTAAGAGAAGTCACGGCTTACCTGTGGCAGCCCCCTCTTCTTGGCCTTGGAAGAGACCTTGTTTGGGTCGGCCTGCAGCATCCTGCCGTACTCCTCGCAGTGCTCCTTATCCTCAGCCCAAGCGTAGCCCTCCCTCAGGGACCAGTCCACCCCCATCTCCAGCGCCTCCTCCAGGTCCCTATTACATCACCACATCAATCAGCCGCCGAGAAAAGTCACCGTCAGGCTCCGCCTGTGTCAGTGCGACGCAGGTTTACACGGCTCCCTTTTATTTGTTAGCCACATTCCATGCAGTGACAAAGAGAAAGGCTTTCCTTTATGATCATTTACAGCAGTGGGTTTCAACTGCTTTTCTGATCCAGGGATCCCCTCCCACCCAGGCTCAAAGGCATCCAGGGGACCCCCCGCCCAGGCTCAAAGGCATCCAGGGGACCCCATCATAAGTTAAAACAGGGTTATATTTTTTTTTAAGTTTTATACTTTGAAATATTTCCCCAAATCTATATATAGTTATATATTGTATATCAACCTTCAAGGAACCCCAGGGATCCACGGACCCCCAATTTAAAAGCCAGGGTTTAGAGTTCCGCCCTTTGCATTGGATTTGGTTGCTTTCCTTGACGTTGTTTTTGAGCGCGACCCTTTACCGCCATTCTGCATCTATGCCCCTTGTTCTGGCACGCTCTTATGAAATGCGCTATATTATTAATTATATTAATCCTGCAGTGAGAACCCTGGGGCCTGTTCCAGAAAGCAGGATTAGCTGGATAACTGCACTGAGTAAAACGCGGAACCCTCCCAAATGTGCAACATGGACTTAAAGTAAAAAGAGCCGTTCCGGGTTTTACTCAGCACAGTTATCCAGCTAACTCACTAATCCTGCTTTCTGGAACAGGCCACCGATAAGTCACTTCATACGTGCTTCAGCGAATAAACAAACATATAAATAAATATACATGTAATCTCCAGCCTCAGGGCTTTGTGGGCGGAGCCTTGCTTACTTGGCGTTCATGGGTATGACCCCCTTGGACCCCACCCCCACGGGTATGTGGTCAAACAGGGCCTGAGCCAGCTGCTCCTTCACCGGCTGCACGTCCCCCTCGTCCAGGTTAGTCCGCAACAGCCGGACGCCACAGTTGATGTCAAAACCCACGCCGCCTGTGGAGGTCAAAGGTCAGCGTGCGTGGTCACCTTCACGCTCGTATCTTGGTAACCATTATCATGCAGTCGGGTGTCTGACTATAACAACCTTCGCAGACAATGGCAGCTTGCTACAGCTTAAAATGCTGAGGGGAAGAAAATTATTTTATTGGCCCCAAAAACGTTTCGGTAACACTTCGCGTTCAGCCACAAATCCGCCTTCCTCTTTGTAATTCAGCCGCTAACAGCTTTGGTGCTGGTTGGCCATTTGTAATATTCCTGGGAAATAAGTCTATCAATTATCATTAAATAAGCGTGCCACTGGTTGTTACTGTTAGAACAGCCCAAACACAACGTTTACCTGGAGAAACAACTGCTGTTGGATCACTTATGTCGAAGGCTGCCATGTTTCCTATGGCAAACCCATATCCAGAATGGACATCTGGAAGTCCGATAGACTTCTAAAGGGCCAACAGAGCAAAATGTATAAATTATTTGTCAGAGCAAAAGCTTTTGCTCCAAAAAACAGTTGATGTTTCCCTAATATTTTACAAGCTTACATTCAACTTATGATGGTACATTGAGAATAAAAAAAGTCAAAAGATGGGTTGGATGCACAAATCAGTGTGTTAGGCCCCACTGGTGTGGTGTACTTGGTGTGCCCATGCAAAAAGTCCATTGTTCATTTATAGCTTTAAAAGTTAGTTTGTTAGCTGTGTCTTTATAAATATTCTTCAAAAATATCTCTCTAGAACCCCTGTAAAAATTGGCCCATACAATATTAGCATCTGAATTGTCACAACGTAGTTGAGATCACTGTCTTTTATTTCGTCACTGCAACGTCAGTGTTCTTGGCCTGTTTGTAAACCAGATTACACGTCGCTTTGGGATTAAAAATTTTTTTTATTTAAGCATGACTATTCTTAGACATAACCAGAGATTCCTATTTGGGATAGGCTAACTGTCATGGTCGACGTAACCTACGTGCACTATTCCGGGGAGGGCTGCGACATTTCCAATTTGCTTCATGGCGGGTAGAAATCCTCCAAAACCTTTAAAAAACATTAATAATGCATACTGAAATTATTCTTAACGTTAAACACATGCGTACGCATTACAATAATGACCATATCATCTTTCTACGTCAGCTAATGTTACTGTAGCTTGACAAAATGATAATGGTTTTTACCTCCGCCACGACAAGCATTTCGCAGCTCCTCGAACATCAATTTCTCAAGAGGATCGTTTACGTAGAAAATCCCTTCTACCTGCACACACACATAAAATACATAAATACATTTACAACAAGCCTGCGATCTTTCAACTCACAGTTAACTTGTAGTGGCTTATGGACAACGTGTTAAGACCAGCTAATGGTTACTTAACGTTAGCCAAATTAAATTAGAGAGTGCAACTGCAAACGTATCTACAGAACAGCTACGTTGGTCAAAATCAATGACGTGCTTACTAATATAGTAAAGTTAATCAATCTATTTTTTGCCAGCTATTTGCTATTACCAAGATCTAGCAAGAAACATCTGTCAAGCTATTTTACAGCTAGCCGGTGACTTCACGTTACACGTCTACGCATTGACTATGAGTAGCAAAAAAACATAACCTGCATATTTGGAACAAATCCTTTCCGGATTCGCCAACAGTTCTTATGGATTTTATCCAGAAACTGCAACTCGTCATTATAGGTCCGACTCATGTTGCTGTCTTGTAGCTGTGTCCTGCAAATATTAATTATATTTTATGAACAGAATTTCACTAAGACGCCTGTCCAACCTTCTTCAGAGTATGAGCGCATGAGCGTCCAGATAACTACGGAATGTCAGATGCCTCAAAAATGTTCGGGGCAATTGTCAAACGCGTTTAAATATCAGCATGTGTACAGTTATATATAGCTTGATCTTTCGCTTTTGATAAAAATAGTTATTAATTGCTTTTCACTTTTAAACATGTCTAAAGCCAAGAGACAATTTTATCTTTTTTAAATATACCTTCCAATTTCAGGCCCCGAAAGTGAGAAATGTATCGCTGTGGTATTTAAATCCTCGTCGGGTTCCGTAGTTCAGTGCGACCCTGCAGCCAAAGAGGATCTTTGCTGCAGTTTGTTTTGGGGATAGTGTAGTTTCAAAGTGCCATTTGGTGCGGTGAACTATTTCATACATCTACTCGCCTTAAACAGACTTCTGAACTTGGTCATTTAATGTAGTAATGAAACTTTTCAGCTCATCATTGCCAACACAACGTAAGTGAATCAAGCTGTTAGCTAACGTATTGTTACCGTCAAATGTCGTAAAGTCTAATAAGAGTCGTTTACGAGATGGGCAAATTGTCATCATTAAAATAATGTCAAATAGTCTACCTAACGTTAGCTGACAGCATTGCACGTGTTGTCAGAGCTGTCATTCTCTAACGTTAGATCAGTTATGTGGGGTTATATTAGTTGGTTAGTTGTAATATAGCGTAGTTAGATTAACTCATCTTTGAATTTAACTTGTAAGAATAAGATTTTTCTCATGAGCACAACAAGCACTAAAGAAACGAAACTGAAACAGTCTGGCATACATACTACATGTAACATTAGTGCTAACTTGCTAGCACTAGCACACATTGTAACGTTAGCTCGATTGCATAATAACGTAGCTAACTGCACTACTTGTGTTGGCCAGCTAACATAACGTTAAGTTACAGTAGCTAACGTTATATAGCTAAATTAGGTGGAGAACAATCCTAACACGCCAGCTGCTATTAATCACGTTCACTTTATTTGCTCGCTGTTGAAGAACTCTCTTTTCGCTGTCTTATCTAACGTTAACAACAACTATGTTCTTGCTGGTTTGTTTATGGCCTCATCATTCACTTAATTCATTTGTTTTTGTTTAGTATATTATTAAGTCCACTTGACAATACTTCTGTATTAATGCTCCACGTAAATTATGTACAAAGAGAAAGGATTATTATACAAATGTATGCAAGTGCAGTGGAGACGTTCGACTCGATGCGTTTCCATGACAGTAACGTTATTTTCCAAATGCTTTGGTGTTTCATCTTGTTCCATAGCCGTTTATTAATATCCCTACTTATCCCTACTCATCCCTACTCTTACAGAAGAATGAAGTTACGGGTGAGATTGAATAAACAGACCAGCCGCTTGGAGCTGGAGGGAGAGGACCTAGCGCTGTCGGAGCTGCTCGTCCACATCAAGGAGCTTATTTTGCCCTCTTATGGCCTCAGGTGACCTTGTTCATTGTCCATGAAAACGTTATAAAGAAATGGTAATTTACCACAGCATACACACAATGACCCCACCCACAGAAAACTTAAAAGCCTGCTTTTAAGTCACCAGTTGGCTCATAATGACACAACGATGATACATGTGATAGTAAAATGTATATAAATGCCCTGCAGAGCCCCAAACATCTGGAATCCAGCTATGACCACATTCCAGGATTCACCTTGTTTTTTTAAATTTTTAATATTTTATGATCCTGCAAACCCCACATATGTTTATTATTTTATATTTGTTGTCATCCGTAGCCCAGAGGCAGAGTTCACTCTCTCGCTGAACGGCACAGAGGCCCTGTCTGACACAGGGCAGACCCTCTCCTCATGCGGCATCGTTTCGGGGGATTTGATATGCGTGATTCTACACCAGCCTGGTCCTGTGGTCTCACCTGTGACCCCTACACCCAGCATCAGAGCTGCTGTCCCAACGAGGGAGGCTCAGGAGGAGAACAAACGCCCAGAATCGGTGAGCACACCTGCCCACACACACACAAAAAAAAAACATACCCTGTGGGTAAAGGGAGCTTTAGTTACTCTATCCTGCAGTAAGACATTACCACCATCACTGATTTGGTTTATGTTGGTGGTAATGTTTGAGTTGGGAGGTGTGAAAGTAAAAGGCAGAGAGAGCTTCTGTTTTGTGTTCCCATGCCGACTGACAGCGTGATGCCCCCCCCCCCCCCCCCGTCTGTGTCCACGCCAGTGATAGCGTTCTTCTTGCTAAACGGGCAGCCAGCGGTAGCAGCACCCACGGCATCATGGGGGGAGGGGGAAGAATGTGCTGAGTCACACAGCTGGCGTGTGGGGGGGGGGGGGTGGCTGATTGTGGAAGGCGTTGCTACTGCAGATGAGACGTAGTCGGGACAGTGCTGAAGTTTACATAGCAAATGTAAGGACAGGAAACAGCATTCAATAACATTATGGTGTTATGATAGACTATTATCTGATGTTATTTAATGATATTATACAGTTTCATTTATGATTAAATGTGATCTAATACAGTATTATGTTATGCACCATTTTTTGACAGATATATCAAAGTGGACAGTAGGTGGTTTGGATGCAGGCTTTGTTTCCAGTTTTGCATTGAGGTTTGTTACTGGGGGGCATTCATACTGGAAGCTTGTCTTGTGTTTTGTAGCCCAGCACCAGTGGGTGTGAGGTGGAAATGAAGGAGGCGGAGTGTGACCAGGAGGCGGGGCTAGAGGAGGATCAGGGGGCGGAGACTGGGCCTTTCAACCCTGGGCCAATGCTGTGCAGCGAAACGGAGAACGGGGAGGTGCCCCACGCCCTGGAGGTTCTGCACCATGGAGCCCAGTGCCAGAACCCCTGTGATTTGCTGGTGGTTTCCGCTCACCTGCTAATGATGGAGACTGGATTTGTTCCCCAGGTAACGTGCAGCCGGGATCAGGAAGTGTGGATGACAAACATCTCTCATGAAACTGAACTAAAGTTAAAGTACACAGTCTATGGAGTGTCTCGGTGGCGTAGCCTGTAAGAGCACTGTCCACATGCTCGTTGCGTGTCGCAACGTCAGCGGTTCAAACCCAGCAGCGCAACCTTTATTGCATGTCTCTCCCTCTCTTTTTCACTCCCCATGTCTCTTTACACTGTGCTGTCCTATAAAGCTGAAAAGCCTTAAAAATATATAACTTTAGAAAAAAAAGTATACGTCTGTTACATGTCATTGTCCGATGAGGAGCACTCCAGCCCCTCTCTGTAATCCTAAATGAATGAGCATTCTTCGGCTTCTGAAGCTGAATTTACAACTAAACCTTCCTTTCTGTGGGGCACTGTTTGAAATGTCTTAAATATCTATCTGAAATGACTCCCGGCAAGAACATCTGTATTCACACCCTTTCAGACAGGAAAATGCATAGCAAACTATGTAATTACATCCCTCATGAAATACAAGAACACATATTTTATTAAATGAATGTGCGTTCAAATACTGATACAGACACTTGATTAGTGGTGTCATGGTGGAATATTTAAATGATGGTTTATTCAGTGTTAAATCTCTGGAGTTGAAGAGATGCACATGTAGAGGCGACTGTGTCCAGTGTGAGAAAACCCTGTGATACAGCCTCCTCTGGACTGTGTGTAACCATGACCTGTTTGTGATCGCATGGTGTGCATGTGACCATGTGATGTGTGTGTGTTACCGCGTGCTGTGTGTGTGACCACATGGTGTGTGTGTGTGTGTGTGTGTGTGACTCTGCGGTGTGTGTGACTCTGCGGTGTGTGTGTGACCACATGGTGTGTGTGACTGTGCTGTGTGTGTGTGACTGCATAATGTGTGTGTGTGTGTGTGTGTGTGTGTTACCGCGTGCTGTGTGTGTAACCACATGGTGTGTGTGTGTGACTGCATAATGTGTGTGTGTGTGTGTGTGTGGCCACATGGTGTGTATATAACCGCGTGCTGTATGTGACCGCATGCTGTGTGTGTGTGTGTGTGTGTGTGTGTGTGTGACCGCATGCTGTGTGTGTTGTGTGTGTGTGTGTGTGTGTGTGTGTGTGTGTGTGTGTGTGTGTGTGTGTGTGCGTGCGTGCGTGCGTGCGTGCGTGCGTGCGTGCGTGCGTGCGTGCGTGCGTGCGTGTGTGTGTGTGAGTGTGCTGTGTTTTGTGACCGCATGCTGTGTGTGTTGTGTGTGTGTGTGTGTGTGTGTGTGTGTGTGTGTGTGTGTGTGATCGCATGCTGTGTGTGTTGTGTGTGTGTGTGTGTGTGTGTGTGTGTGTGTGTGTGAGTGCGTGCTGTGTTTTGTGACCGCATGCTGTGTGTGTTGTGTGTGTGTGTGTGTGTGTGTGTGTGTGTGACCGCATGCTGTGTGTGTTGTGTGTGTGTGTGTGTGACCGCATGCTGTGTGTGTTGTGTGTGTGTGTGTGTGTGACCGCATGCTGTGTGTGTGTGTGACCACATGCTGTGTGTGTTGTGTGTGTGTGTGACCACATGCTGTGTGTGTTGTGTGTGTGTGTGACCGCATGCTGTGTGTGTTGTGTGTGTGTGTGTGTGTGTGTGTGTGTGTGTGACCGCATGCTGTGTGTGTTGTGTAGGACACAGAGGGAAGGCCTGGCGTGATGCCGGGGGCGTGGAGAGCAGCAGGGGGTCTCTACAGACTGCAATACACTCACCCCCTCTGTGAGCACAGCCTGGCTGTGGTGGTGGCAGTGCCGATGGCCAACATGCTGGTTTTTAACGGTAATCCACCATTCACTGCACAACTCACCACACCTTCACCCTCCAGTTAGCCAGGCCTGATTTCCTTTATGCCTTGAGCGTGCGTCACAAAGTCTGGGGGCTGGTAGGAGTCAATATCTGTTTCAATAATCTATATCTCAAGAAAAAATAACGTGATGATAAATGCAACATTTTGCATGCATGCGTATCTGAAAATATTAGCAGGTCATTTATCGCCATGTAGGTAAGCTAAGCTATGAAGCTGGATTGTGTTCACAGCCTCGCTGAAGGTTAATGAAGCCGTGGACAACGCCAGGAAGCTCTTACTGAAGCCGTCCTCCTACCTGATGGAAGAGTGGAGGGGTGAGTACGGGAGGTTATGGGGTCAGTGCATTCCCTATACCACCAGCATACTCGCAGCATTCCGTATACCACCAGCATACTCACAGCATTCCCTATACCACCTGCACACTCACAGCATTCCCTATACCACCAGCATACTCGCAGCATTCCGTATACCACCAGCACACTCACAGCATTCCCTATACCACCAGCACACTCGCAGCATTCCCTATACCACCAGCATACTCGCAGCATTCCGTATACCACCAGCACACTCACAGCATTCCCTATACCACCAGCACACTCACAGCATTCCCTATACCACCTGCACACTCACAGCATTCCCTATACCACCAGCACACTCACAGCATTCCCTATACCACCTGCACACTCACAGCATTCCCTATACCACCAGCACACTCACAAAATTCCCTATACCACCAGCACACTCGCAGCATTCCCTATACCACCAGCACACTCACAGCATTCCCTATACCACCAGCATACTCGCAGCATTCCGTATACCACCTGCACACTCACAGCATTCCCTATACCACCAGCATACTCGCAGCATTCCGTATACCACCAGCACACTCACAGCATTCCCTATACCACCTGCACACTCACAGCATTCCCTATACCACCTGCACACTCACAGCATTCCCTATACCACCAGCATACTCGCAGCATTCCATATACCACCAGCACACTCACAGCATTCCCTATACCACCAGCACACTCACAAAATTCCCTATACCACCAGCACACTCGCAGCATTCCCTATACCACCAGCACACTCACAGCATTCCCTATACCACCAGCATACTCGCAGCATTCCGTATACCACCTGCACACTCACAGCATTCCCTATACCACCAGCATACTCGCAGCATTCCGTATACCACCAGCACACTCACAGCATTCCCTATACCACCTGCACACTCACAGCATTCCCTATACCACCAGCACACTCGCAGCATTCCCTATACCACCTGCACACTCACAGCATTCCCTATACCACCAGCACACTCGCAGCATTCCCTATACCACCTGCACACTCACAGCATTCCCTATACCACCAGCACACTCTCAGCATTCCCTATACCACCTGCACACTCACAGCATTCCCTATACCACCTGCACACTCACAGCATTCCCTATACCACCAGCACACTCACAGCATTCCCTATAACACCTGCACACTCACAGCATTCCCTATACCACCTGCACACTCACAGCATTCCATATACCACCAGCACACTCACAGCAATCCCTATACCACCTGCACACTCACAGCATTCCCTATACCACCTGCACACTCACAGCATTCCCTATACCACCTGCACACTCACAGCATTCCATATACCACCAGCACACTCACAGCATTCCCTATACCACCTGCACACTCACAGCATTCCCTATACCACCAGCATACTCACAGCATTCCCTATACCACCAGCACACTCACAGCATTCCCTATACCACCAGCACACTCACATCATTCCCTATACCACCAGCACACTCACAGCATTCCCTATACCACCTGCACACTCACAGCATTCCCTATACCACCTGCACACTCACAGCATTCCATATACCACCTGCACACTCAGAGCATTCCCTATACCACCTGCACACTCACAGCATTCTGTTATAACATATCATTATGGATAGTAGATGGGCCACATTTTGTGACGTACTGCATAACAAATCTGGTCTTTTCTGACATAAGTTTAAATTTAGCGCAGATTTATGTTGATTTAAGTTTGTTAGGTGTATTGGCTCATGGTGGATCCTGTTCTCCATCATCACAGGGGAGGACGCTGCAGTTGCCTACAAAGACTTGAAGAAGCTGTCTCGCATTTTCAAAGACCAGCTCGCTTATCCTTTGATTGCGTCAGCGAGACAAGGTACCGGCTGTCTCTTAAGTCCTGAGGGAGGCTAACAGCGCATTTCATTTCAATATCCAGACCACTGTGGTATCTCCTGTCAACCTCCTGGGATGCCCTTGTAAAACAAAAGTACATCACACAGAATGCAGGATATCTGCTCAATGTATAGAGAACTTGTGTCTAAACCTCATAGAAATTAAACTTGTATACTGTTAGCACAGCCTTTTGAAATCCACTACTGCAGGGGTCCTCAATCTTATCCAGAAAGGGCCGGTGTGGGTTCAGGCTTTTGTTCCAGCCACACCTGATTCTACTAATCAACCACTAGAATCTTTGCTAAGGACCTTGATTAGTAGAATCAATGTAGCTGCTTGGCTGGAACAAAAGCCTGAACCCACAGATTGAGATGAAGGGCCCCTGCACTAACGTGTATCAGGACAGAGCAAACCTTTGACCTCTGGCTCTCAAATCCAAACCAGGGCCTGGTTTTCTTTCTCCCAGGTAATTAACTGAACATTTAGTGCTACTGATTGGCCAGACTGTCTTCACACCTTAGTCCCAGGTAAAGGGTGGAAAACCAGCAGTTCTTGCCCCTTGAGGACCGTGATTTGAATAACAGGGCCTTTACGCGCAAAGCCTTCTGAATGACTAACTGACTGAGCTCTCCGTCTCCCCCTGGTGGTCCCAGCCATGAACTTGCCGGCGGTGTTCGGGCTGACTGCACTGCCTCCGGAGCTGTTGCTACGGATCCTGAGGCTGACGGACGCGGCTTCGGTGGTGTCCCTGTCGGGCACCTGCAGGGACCTCCAATGTGCCGCTGCTGACCTGTCTCTATGGAGACACATGTATCACCGCGATTTGAGAGGTGAGGTCGTCTCTCACGTGTAAATCCACGGTCGTCACCCCCACTTCTTGGCCGTTAATGTCAGCTAAAAAAAAAAAAAAGTCTGAAAATGCCACGTTAATGTCGAGGTAGTATCTGACAAAGTGAATGCCTCCAGAAATGTCACGTGTGTGTGTGGGGAGTGGGGGAGGGGGTGTTTGGTTGCCACCTGCAGTGATCACTCCTTCCGGAACCTTCAACTTCTTCAACCTTTTATTTTTTGAAAAGTGTCCATTTGTCACAGAAATGTCACGTTTCTACCCAGAGTGGATTCTCTCTCCATCAAAATGTCCAGCTCCAAGGAGCCTTCATTATTTTTTTCCGATAAAGTGCATCTATAATTTTTTTTTTGTTTAACGTCGTTGTTGGATTTCTTCTTCCAGATCAAATTAACAGACCAAGAAACACCGACTGGAAAGAGGTGAATATCACTCAACTCCGTGACAGTTTTGATTGGTTAACACAGCCGCCGGGAGCCCTCCTCTCCCCATGTCATTAATGTGAATGAGAAATGAACCCTTAGCGTGCGGGTGTCTTTCTCCCGGGTACAGTAGCAGTGGGGTTATGGGATTTGTAGGCATGTTTTGACTCCGCCCTTACCACTTCATCGCATCATAATGAGCTGTCCGTCACGGCTGCACCTTCTCTTACCGCCTTGTCTCTGACCTGTCAATCATCTTTCTCACAGCTCTATAAGAAGAAATATAAGCAGAGGAGGGAGGCGGCTCGCTTCCGCCGCACCAGGCTGTACCCTGCTGTACCCCCGCGCCCCCTTCCGCCGCCCTATCACCCCTTTCCCTTTGGACCCCACCCCCTTCCCTACCCCCCCGGCATCATTGGTGGAGAATATGACCAGAGGCCTGACATTTTGCCCCACCCGAGCTTCGACCCCATTGGCCCACACCAGGGACGTAACCCAAACAACAGGGGTTCTTTTGGACGGAGGCCCCAAGGGTTCATGGGAAACCGGTCTTCGGACATCAGGCGAGGATTTATTTAACACCGACATCCAAGGAGACTTTTTCTTTTTTTCTTGCCAGAATTCAGTGCAGCAAACAACCTGCTTCTTAATTGATTCTTCAGATTTTGTAAAAATACATCGGGGCCAAATGTTAATGCATTTATTGTACTGCGTTGGCATGGTTTATCCTGGGGACTGGATCTCGGCCAGTTTAATCCAAGCCAAATGCAGTGTTATTGCGGATTCTCAAAACCCCGTATCATTGTACATTGTTTCCTATTTTTGGAATTTGTACAGTGAACATCAAGAATTCAAATATTCACCCTTTACAGTGATGACATCTTTCTTGCTTTCTACCAACAGCTCACCTGGAAGTGCTAAAGTGGTGTTATACCTAACCTAGGAAAAGCATAAACTCACCTAGGGTAACAGCAGAATTCATCAGTAAATACATGGTTCCATGTAATCCATGACGAAGGTCTTTTAATTATTGATGGTGTGAAACGTAGGTAGTGTTTGAGCTTGGCTTTTCTGTTTGCTTATTTTCCATATGAAAACTTTAAATAAAACAAACATCATTTCAGTTTCTGCTTTATGTGTTTCTGGTTCAAGGTCCTCTGAAAAACTATATGGCAAAACGTGAAAATTATGGACAGTAAAAATTATGAGTAGGCCTACTTCATAAATGTGTAACCACTGTAACAAATTAATATTGCAACTAGCAAATTACATTGATCTCCTGTAAAACATACTGCAATTACTTGAATTCATACAGACCTACAAACTCATTCTAGTAAATACGTACTCCGTAAATGCTGTTAGTGTAAATTGGCAGCAACCACAGTGAGGCATAAGTTGGCATAAATCAAATTGAGTTTCCTATTAAACAACATTCAAATTATGCAATTAAGATTCACATAGTTCTTGGTTGTGTAATTAGTAGTTTGTGGTGTGTTTTGTCCACTTGGTGGTGCTATATGTAAACACTGAAATGCTTCAATTAATAGATGCAACAGAAATAAAATTACTATTTAATCTTTGACAGCAGATGAAAAGAGTTGAAACATAAATATATTTGCAAATATTTAAAATATATTTAAATAAATTAATGGAAAATGACTGGACATATGTATTCTACAAGATTAATAATACATATTTAAATCACTAGTTTCTGCAAAAATGGTTATTGGGATAAAATATTATTTAGGTGCAAACATTCCAAATGCCTTTTCTGTAAAGCAACGTTGCACAGTTAAATTGCCACACGGTTTAACTTATATCTGAAGGAATCAGTCGCTAAAATGTCCAGTATTTGAGGAGCTGTGAAATAGCCAACTTTCTAATTGTGCAGTCAGTGACTTAACCCATTTATTTTGGAACAATGACATCACACGGGACTGACTGTCTGAGGTCACAAAAGGTCTGAGAATTATCAACCAATTGAACTACAGAACCATGACAGTTCAGCTGGAGAACTTTTTGAATGATGATAAAATAAATGTACTGCCTGTCTCCCCCTGTGGTATGTAGCGACATGTGAATTATTGCTCTGCCTTGGAGAAAGCCTATTCTTTTAACTCTGGGTAATAATTCTCAATCAAATGAACCACAGTGGAAGGCAGTACTGGAAACTGCAGACATGGTTATTGTTTCATAGCATGTCAAGCTCAAATCTAATAGAATCTGTGTAGGATCCTGCATTGTTACACAGTATAAATCTTGCTTTGCTTGAAAGTACTCAACTGTCATTATTTAAATATATTGAGAGAAAGCTTTTATTTACCCGACTATCTGAATGACATCACACAATGCAGATCCATTTATTGGCCATACCATTATAGCAATGAGATAGTATACATAAAATTAAACATGCAATGCAAAATAATTTATATTTAACAAAATTTCATCGTATTATCCTGATATCACCGTCAATAGGAATACAGTTTTATAGGGGTTTATTAAAAATGTCTTGTTTATACTGCTGTCACTATGACCATTTAAAAGTGTCACACAAATAACCAAAGGCGTAAAGAATAAACATCTTTGGTTTATAACCTGAACTGCCTTGAAACAGGACTGTATATCAAGCTAAGGTCTACTGTCTATGTAAACTCAGTTGCAACATAAAAAAAATGTCAGGATTATTTTACATCAATAATCAATGCCGATGTAGACACTGCGCCTCGCCCTTTGAAACGGAGTGAACTGGTTCCCTGCCTTTTTTTTTAACAGAAAGGGGGAATTCAGAGCAG
This sequence comes from Synaphobranchus kaupii, assembly GCA_029718625.1. Taxonomy (NCBI): domain Eukaryota; kingdom Metazoa; phylum Chordata; class Actinopteri; order Anguilliformes; family Synaphobranchidae; genus Synaphobranchus; species Synaphobranchus kaupii. The sequence goes on along the minus strand of CM056377.1, from coordinate 3,080,485 downwards.
TGCCTCGTGCCCAGTCCGTCACCAGTGACCTAATAGTATTGAGAACGTGCTCACCCTTCCCATAGCTTAAACGGGAACACATTGTTCCCCTGGAAAATATTTAGGCACGTGGGGTAACATAGTGTTGTCAATTTTGATAAACGAAACGTATTTTCGTGTGTACGTTTGCCGTTACATTATTGCACCGTGTTTATAAAGCTAGGGGGTCTTGTTTGCAAAATAAATACAAGAGAAATGCAACATGGACCTCTTCTCCTTTAAGTGGGTAGCCTAATGTTATTCTGTTTTACCGGAAGTGCGAGGGGTGTTCCCAGTGTCCCCTTCCCTCCCTTTGCTATTCCAGCTGATCGCACAAAGCAGACGGAAGTGGTGTCTTCGCGTTACACTGCCTTTGAAATTGGACTGTCATTCCCTTCCCTTCCCTATCCACAAAGTGATACCAAGGCAGGCAATACGGAGTTGAGGGTTCAACAAATAATTATAAATAAAGACAAGTCTTTTTTAAAATGAAGGTTAGCTATCCGTAGCTCAAGGGGGTTACCCCCCGTCCCCTTTCAATCCCACCGTGTTCTCCAAACCGCGTGATTTCTCTTTTAGCCGAAGTGTCATGAGCTCAGTTTGGAGAGATGGCATCCTTTCAGAGTTACTGCAGGACTGTCGGGGCAGAGGAGGACCAGAACGGGGAACTGGACCAGTCTTTACCGCAGATGCTAAAGGCCATCGCAGATGAGCGAAACCGCCTCAATGTCAGGCAAGAAATCAGTGGACTCGGTGAGTTGTATTTGCGGACTGTAGCTCGCGGGCTAGCCAGATATAAAAATGGAAAAATACATTATAATATTAATCACAAGCGGTAGCCTTTTTGCGCTTCACCAGACGTCCAGCACCCAAATAGGCTACAGTAAGGTTAGCTTCTTAGCTTTATATCTAATGTTAGTAATGTTCAGCACATTTTTATTCAACTGTTAGCGTAGAGCGCTGGTAAGATGATATAAAGACCCTTTCCTTAAGCCAGCTAATGTTATTAAAAATGACAAAGCAGTGCTTGGTTTACTCTACTGAGGTAAAGATGATACATCCTCTTCGCTAACTTCGGTACGTGGTGTAAACAACTAGCTAGCTTGTCAACATGTACATTTTCACAGTGCAAGTTCGTAAAGAGTAGACTTTAATGCAAATAAACTAACTAAAGACGCCGACGCGTATAATGCTCATTTCCTGTGCATTACGGTAATGACAGTAGCTACTGTACCTGAAACGTTGAGCAGCCTAATTGCCAGGCTTGTGTATATAACGTGCTGGTTGGTTAACTTTCAGCTGTTATACCGTTATTCATCGCACCAACCTAAATCATATTTTCCAAATAACGACGTTAAAGGTTAAAGGAGGGAGGCACTGTGGTGTCACAACCCTCCTTAGCTAAGCTTGGCTTCATTTGCCCAACACAAGTGCTATTCATTCAAACATTATTTCCCAACATAATTTAGCGAACGTAATGAAAACGCCGGGAAATGTCATAATACAGCTTGGGTGGAGGATAAACGACAGCACGTTTAATATTAAGTATGAAAAGTTGTGCCCCTGCATATGTTGCTGGCCTACAAGCTTTGTCTTGGTATTTGCGCAATGGTGTAAACGCAGCTAACGTTAGTCTCTTTGTCCTCACGTTAAGCTCCAGGACGTACAGCATATAGTGGGGAATATGGGAGATGGAGGAAATTAATGTAGTCAGATAATCTCAGGTAGCATGTAATTTAAAAAACAAAAAAAACAAAGGGTTTTATTTATTTTTTTTATGTTTGGGAATAAGAGGCAGGAGCTAAAAGTAATCATTTTCTTTAATCTGTATAAGGCAAATTATATTATAGTATATTATCGTATATAGTATTCAGACGTGAACACAATATCACCTGGCAATGGAACAGACTGTTTAGAGCAGCTACTCCAGTAGCCTTCATGTTCTGTTTCCAGCCCATTTTTGGAACAGGTGTCTCAATCTGCATAAAAAAAAGTTAATTAGCATTTGAATGGTATTTCATAAGGGTGCACACTCATTTGTAATCCTTGGGTTCATGAATAAATATGAATTCAATAATGAAAACAAACGTAGACCTATCCTTTTATCAGAACAAGTTTGCACATCTACTGCTAATGCAGTATAAATACTGTAGCCGAGGCTATGTTAAAACAGTGGTCCCCAACCCTGTTCCTGGAGATCTACCGTCCTGTAGGTTTTAATTTCAACCCTAATTTGGCACACCTCATTCTAATAAATTAGCAGCTCAACTAGATGTCTAGCTGTTGAGTGAGGTGTGCTTTGTTAGGGTTGGAGTGAAACCTACAGGACGGTAGATCTCTAGCTGTTGAATGAGATGTGCTTTGTTAGGGTTGGAGTGAAAACCTACAGGATGGTTGAACTCCAGGAATAGGGTTGGGGACCACTGTGTTAAAACAAGCTGTAATTTCAGTGCTGATCCAACAGCATGTGCTGCTTTTCATAAAATATTAGTAAAATATATTATAGTATGATAATTTGTATGCCATGTGCCATATAAAACCAATAAGCACGATTTATGCTTACAGTAGTAGTAGTAGTGCACTGGTATATTTACCCAGATTCTGATTGAATTGACCAGCAGTGCTATTGGATTTTAAAAAATGAATTAAAATCCCACCTCTGTCTCTGATTGTAATTTAGCATATGTTTAATTAAGCAATCAGTAGAATGTTGTGGCTCTGAACCTCAAACATGCCGCGCTAAATATTGCTACCACATGTTATACACCAAACAGCTCTGGGGGGACAGATAGAGGTTGTGGTTGTTCATAGATGTTTTAGTTTGATCCTCATCTGGAGTGTTTTGAGGACTTGGTTTTAGTATTAACATAATCTGTCCTTGAGTTCCCTTGAAGAAGAGCTGCATCTCCACAGGTCCTGTTCAGTCAATGCTGGTGTCCTTAGTCTCTCTGTGAATATAAAGTGGCTGGAGATGGTGATGGACGTGTACATCAGAGGCCTAATGGAAGAGCGTTTCCTTTCAGAGGAAAGAGGATAATAATAACCCCGTTTCTGCGTAGAGTTGTCATCTGTGTGTCATCTTATCTATTCAAGCTAATCGTTCAACTCTGTATCTGTGTCCATCTTTTACATTTTTACGGTTTTTGATTTATTTTACCGGAAGTAAAGCTGAAGGAAAATCTCTTTTTTTTCTTTTTTTTACAGGTTTTAGTTTTGTTTTAGTTTTTTTGTGTTGCTGTAGGCAGCCTTCATAATCAACATGAATAAATTTCAATGCTGTCGTGGGCAATGGGATGGGCGGAGTAACTATGTTAGCCTGCATGTTCTCATTACTCAGCTATTGAGAACGATGGGATTTTGAAGGGCAGGACAGACAGCACGGTGGGTTCAGAAACATCCACAGGAGCCGCGTGGATGTCCGTGTGCAGGTTTGGACCCGGCGTACGTGCGCTCTTCTTCAGGGTGGAAACAGATGGGAGGACGAACTCCTCGCGGTTTGTGGTTCCCTGCAGGCCAAAATCTACTGCACGGGTACCCTCTGATTTGTGGCTTGTGCTTCTCTTTGTTCATGGTGATTGCCGGAGGTTTTTAAGGTGCGGGTGCTGTTCGGATGCCAAAAACTCTCATTGTGATACAGAGGGAGAAGTAGGGCATAAGATTCATGCATCTTTAAAGATTAGAGCATTATGGAACTATCCAACACAAACGCTCTAAATGTGCTGCGCTTAAATAAGGCTGGACTGCGCAATAAGAACCACGTTGTACTGAACAGGCCTGGTTTCTTCCAAACGTGTCTCAGGGTGACACAGCAGAGAAGCAGTGTGATGATGTCACTTCCTCTTTCTGTGTGTCTCTGCTCCTAATGCCTCCGGTACCACACAAGATCATGTGACTGAAGGGTGAGCAAAAGTCACCTCCATGACAAAAGCCTCCAGTTCATCAGCAGACTAGCTGGCTGCCCTTGGTGACTTTTCCGTCTGAAGCCGGACCCGTTGTCTCCCGTACCGATTGGTTTAGCCTGATAGAGGTCAAGAGTTGACAGTTGGCACACGGCTGATTAAAAAATGTGAAAACATTTGTGAAATTCCAGCAAGAGCTCTCTGTGTGTGTGTGTGTGTGTGTGTGTGTGTGTGTGTGTGTGTGTGTGTGTGTGTGTGTGTGTGTGTGTGTGTGTGTGTGTGTGTGTGTGTGTGTGTGCGTGCGCGTGTGCGCGTGTGTGCTTTTTCAATGTAGATCTTTAACCTATAAGTTACTAAACTGGTTAAAGCAATAAAGTTAAGTGGGGTGAAACTGCCCATTCATTTTGAATGTGCTGGTCCTTAGCCAATGAGATGTAGCTTTAATAGTGTTGGAGAGTGTATAAGATTTAAGAAAGTTTAAGAGTACATACTGAGCTGTAGTGAGACCTGGTCTTTCAACACTGTGTCACTGTGTTGCCAAGCTTAGTCAGAACAGCAGCTGTAGTTCTGTTTAACCTCTCTGGGTGTTGGAGGAGGAGGCCGAGGAGGAGGTCGGGGAGGTGGCAGAGGAGGAGCGGAGCTTCCTGACATTGTGGTGTGGTATTTGGGATCCAGGCGGTACATTGCGGTGTGGTATTTGGGATCCAGGCGGTACATTGTGGCCAAGGTGCTGTGAAAGTGTAGTCCAGGCCAGGGCTCTCACACTGGAGGGCCGCATTGCCTGCTGGGTCCTGTAGTTTCCTTTCAGTCTGCGGTCAGTTTAGGCCGGGGAAACTGGGTGTATGTACTCTTGCCCTCCCCAGGACTGGACTCTGAGGCCCCTGCTGTACCCAGGGAGCTCCCCCCGTTTGCACCACTCGCTCAGGAAAAGAAAAGGCAGGAAGTTTTCCGTGTCCAGATGCTTCAAAGGGGTCCGACGTCACCGCTGCCCTTGAGGTGTTGTTTTTGGAGGTCGTGCGAACGATCCGGATTCATTTTAACGTGTTTGCATTTCTCCAGCCCTGGCAGCTGTCCTGCATAATGCAGTCTAATAAATTAATAAATAATTCAGCGCTGTCCAGCAGAGGCAGTTTTGCTGTGTTCAATAACCAGCGAAATCAGACACTTCTTCTTCTGTGTTTCCGGCCCTCAAAGCGCCAATAAGTGTGTTCATTTTGTACCTCTGTGAGCAGGGAAGCGTGGAGGATTGTTTGAAGTTAACCAGTTCCCTCTCACACGCCCGCCTGGCTGTTTCGTGATGCACACGACCGTATGTACACGCAGCAAGCAAAAAACTAAATGGAAACGGCAGGAAGTCGCTTTATAGGGTATGGAAACGGCATTAAGTCGCTTTATAGGGTATGGAAACGGCAGTAAGTCGCTTTATAGGGTATGGAAACGGCAGGAAGTCGCAGAGTGAGGTGGCTTTATAGGGTATGGAAACGGCAGGAAGTCGCGGAGTGAAGTCGCTTTATAGGGTATGGAAACGGCAGTAAGTCGCTTTATAGGGTATGGAAACGGCAGGAAGTCGCAGAGTGAGGTCGCTTTATAGGGTATGGAAACGGCAGGAAGTCGCAGAGTGAAGTCGCTTTATAGGGTATGGAAACAGCAGGAAGTCTCTTGATGGGGTATTGAAACGGCAGGAAGTCGCAGAGTGAGGTCGCTTTATAGGGTATGGAAACGTCAGGAAGTCGCAGAGTGAAGTCGCTTTATAGGGTATGGAAACAGCAGGAAGTCTCTTGATGGGGTATTGAAACGGCAGGAAGTCGCAGAGTGAGGTCGCTTTATAGGGTATGGAAACGGCAGGAAGTCGCAGAGTGAAGTCGCTTTATAGGGTATGGAAACGGCAGGAAGTCGCAGAGTGAAGTCGCTTTATAGGGTATGGAAACAGCAGGAAGTCTCTTGATGGGGTATTGAAATGGCAGGAAGTCGCAGAGTGAGGTCGCTTTATAGGGTATGGAAACGACAGGAAGTCGCAGAGTGAAGTCGCTTTATAGGGTATGGAAAGGGCAGGAAGTCGCAGAGTGAAGTCGCTTTATAGGGTATGGAAACAGCAGGAAGTCTCTTGATGGGGTATTGAAACGGCAGGAAGTCGCAGAGTGAGGTCGCTTTATAGGGTATGGAAACGGCAGGAAGTCGCAGAGTGAAGTCGCTTTATAGGGTATGGAAACGGCAGGAAGTCGCAGAGTGAAGTCGCTTTATAGGGTATGGAAACGGCAGGAAGTCTCTTGATGGGTATGGAAACGGCAGGAAGTCGCAGAGTGAAGTCGCTTTATAGGGTGTTAGCCAGTAGAGACTGTGTGCACAATGGAAGAGAGTTTACCATTGTCTGGGGTTATTCTGCAGGAAGAATATGACACCACTTCTCCACGAGGAAGTCCAGTCGTCTCATGCTTGGTCACAGGACTGGAGTTGGGTGAAATGTTCATGAAATGTGTTCCCTCATGAAGCGCACCTGTGAGGAGGGTTTAGACGTCACCAGAGGATATTTGAAAGCAGTCTGCTCTGTTCCAGCTCAATTTCAGGTTTCTCCTTAGTGTGTGGGAACAATGTTGCTTGTGTGTGTGGGTTTACACGTGCACCTGTGTGTTCATGTGGTTTGTGTGTGTGTGTGTGTGTGTGTGTGCGTTTCAATGCAACTCTCTCTTTGGGAGTTCCAGATCAAGTCTCTTAACAGCGACCACAGTATTGAAGATAGGCAGTGCTGATGGAGATATTTACCTGACTGTGCATTGAATTGACCTGCATTGACTTCTCCCCATCCCTCCAACCCCCACTAGACCCCCCCCCCCCCCCCCCCATCGCTCTCTGCATGCACATCTCTGAGGTTCCCTCCCCTTATCCCTGTTTTCCCATGTGAATAATGGACAGCCTGTAATCACACTGTTGTGGGTCTGTCTGGTCAGAATCTTCAGTCGATCTGTGTGTGTCTAGAGGGGAGGTCAGGCTTGCTGGAATGGGCCCCCCAAGTAAGGCTGGCTCATTTGGTGGATTTAAGATGAGGATCCAGGACCCTTCGGTCAGGCTGAGGATGTTTCTGACTGCACTTCTGCACATGTGTTTTAAAGAGGAGACGGTGAGGTTCCCACAGGTACGCTCTACTCTGCTGGTGTAGGGGAGGGAGGAAGTGACTGCTCAATTCATGACCACCAGCAGAAGTGATTCATTGGGCTGACTGTGACCAAACGAGGAGGTTGGATTTTTAATTTTCACTTTCAGGGCCACAAAAAAAGAGAAGAATATTGCTTCCCTGTGCAGACTGAGGAACTAGGCCACAGACTGAGGATAGTCTACCCTGCCGATGGTTTAAAGTCATAGACTTTGCTCAAACTCAGTCCTCAGAATGCTATACATTCAAAACAGGGTCATGAGATCATTGGTGGAGCGTCATGAGATCTGTGATGTCACAGTGACACTCCGGAGTCATCATTGGTGGAGTGTCAAGAGTTCTGTGATGTCACAGTGACACTCCGGAGTCGTCATTGGTGGAGTGTCATGAGTTCTGTGATGTCACAGTGACACTCCGGAGTCGTCATTGGTGGAGTGTCATGAGATCTGTGACACTTGTGATGTCCGCTGCTCCCTTACACACGTTGCATCAAAAAAATTGTATACGTACACCAGACACCTTTAGTAATCACACGATGGAAACAAAAAAACCAATCATTAACAATGGGGGCGGGTCTTTTTTTTCCCCGGTCATTTGGCGAAGGCGGGACTTGTGCAAGGAGAACAGAAACAGGGCGGGCAGCAATGCAGGTTGAAGCGTAACGTGACGGGACGCACACGGCTTAATTATTTTGACGTGACGCAGACCGACGCAGACCAATGCAGACGCTTGCACATGTCCGGTCTGGGGAGGGTGTCGGACTTCGACCTTCGGCTTCCTCGCAGTCACATTGCTTTTTGAGATTGGATTAGTGTTTCATTTTCCCCTTAAAATGTAGGCGTGCTATTTTAAAGACTGTGAATAAAACACCCTGGGACTGGGAAGTCTTCCAGTTTTAAAGTGTGTTTTCAAGCTGAATTGTGTGGGGAAATGAAACATGATGTTTCTTAATTCAATGTTGCAACACAGTTGCACTTACAATTGCAGCAGTTACTAACGCTTAATAAATTGTTAATAACCACATTTGCCATAATTAAAAATATTTGACGCAGTTTAAAAAAAAATACTTTATTCATATTTGATATAAATATATACAGTGCATATTGTGGTGTTTGGTATTTTTTAAACTTGGAAAGACTGGTCTCCTTATCATACTTCAATATCATATTTGTCCATATTCATTGATCTTGGAATAATAATTATAACGAATTTTTAAGGAAGTACAGTGCCATTATCAATTCTTCATTAAACATGAATTAATTGCACACTAATCTGAAGTGTTGCCAGATATTCTTGAAATATAATCCAAGGTTGAATATTCAAATAAAGTAACCATGCGTATTTTGCCACAAGCACAGTATGGTTCACTGCAGGCACTTTTTAATTTACCTTTCAGGCGGCAAAAAATGATAATATACATGAATATAGATATCACGAGAAATTATTTATTTATGTGTTTCAAAGGGTAATTGCCTAGGTATGTGATGGTTGAATAGTCAAATATTTGGAGTGAGGGTGCTTCCAAGGGCAGGAAGTGAGAAATGGGGACTGCCTCAGGCCAACGTGAGGGACAGGAGCGTACGCAGAGCTCATATCGCCCCCTGTCTGTGTGGCAGTGAAACTGCGGGCTGTGTGCAGAACACACAGGCTGGCGCCGGTACCAGCTTTCACTAGAGGTCAGTTCCGCTCTGGGGTCAGCAGTACAATGGAAGGTGTAAAAAAACAGCAGGCTGTACTGATCAGCTACTTTCCTGCTTTCCTGCTTTCCTGCATTAATGGGGCGTCCAGTGAGTTATACCCATAATGCAATGGGGATTCAAAGGATTTCGCAGTGGTGACATATCACAGAGCGACACCATAAAAGGCAGTGATGCAGTAAGCGCATTATTGTGTTTATTTCATAGCTGCGATTTAAGCTTCAGTCCATATTTTGTGAATTGGTGGGCTGTGCTGCGCTATATGGGTATAAAATGTCAGTGTAGATTCTTATTTGTGCCATGGCTTGGATTAACGCTCACTTCTGATTGGCTGACAGCTGTGCTTTATATTTGTATTTAAATATGCACGACAAAGTGCCTCATCGCAGTTCAAAATCACTACTGTTACATTTGGAGAGCTGTCGCCATTGAGAATTGTATTTTCCACAAGCCGTGATACCTCAGGAGCAATAGAGGCCTCAGCATGTGATGCATTGTGTTTATTTTAATTCATCCTGGGCTTTTGGAAGCAGAAATATGGTTTGATATCCAGCTAATTGGTGCCTGAATCATTTTTGACAGAACTCATACTCATACTGTGTAAAACAATATCAGTCTAATAGACAGTTTATCAGCACCCTTGGGTGGCTGGCTAACTAGGCAAGCTCTATTAAAGACTGTGGTGCGAATGGGCCAATGAGACAAGATAAAGGCCCAAACGTATAACCCCTACAGTGAAATAACTGTGTCTCTATGTGCTGCTTTGTGTCTTTATATTTTTCATTTATTTGTTTTCATGAGTATGATCCTCTTTAAAGCTATTCTTATAAATAATAATCCCTGCACTTTAACACCCTCTCTTAATGTGACTAATGGAACTGCTAATCTGATAGGAGGCCGGGAACTCCCAGTGCAGTGAGACTTTTCTTCACTTAGCAGATGGATGACCAATCGTGCGCCTCCCTGAGGGGTTGCCAGATCTATTTGTTACAAATTCCCCTTTACCACCCTCATGTCATTTGGCCAAACCTTCGGGAAGCCTTTGCCCATCCTTAACCGCCCTGATTGTTTTGTGTTGATGATGAGCTTTTGGGGCCGAGGTAAGTTTACTGCACTAATAAACTCTGGCGCTTGACCAGCCTCTGGCTGTGTCCATTTACAGGCCACAGTCACTGCGACAGGAAAGTGACCTACCGGAGTAAACGAGCTCGTAAGATCTACTGAGGCTGGCTCTCACCGCTCGGCCTTATGGGAACGCGCTCTTGCCGTGTTGACGATCTTCACACCGGTTCAGAGAGGCTGAATCTGGCGTCATCCTGAGCCTGCAGTCCTCCCTCCATATTCCAGAAAGTTCCGGCGTACTACGTGCGTTACTTATTCATGAGAAGGTTGGAATGGAACGTGGTTTGGGCTTGAATCACTGCCTCCACAAAAGAGTATGCACGCATCTATAATGATGAAAAATCAGGCTCGGTCTAGTAATGAGCTTACTGATATTTAATATTCACAAGCTGCTTAAAGGATATGTCTGTGTTCCAGAATAGGTCATTATTCATAATCTCAATGTTTTTGGGAGTCAACTTTTTTCCAGACTTGCATTATTATTAATAGGGATAAATATGACATCAGCACTAACAAAAAATTTTTAAAGGGAATTATGGCTGTAATAATCGCTATAAAAATCCTGCTTGAAGGAGTGTGTAGCTAGACGATGGCCAATGCTTAGGCCTAGTGTGGGCCAGCAGCCCTGATGACACAAATCACGTATTGCCGTTTATTCTATGTCGCAGGAATGTTACCATGACGGCTGAATATCAGCGAGCCACTTAAAACGCCTGCAGAGTTGAATTTGACCCTCCTGTGTTTCAGCGAGCGCTCACAGATTTACCTGAAAGTAAGTGCTTTTTACGGATGATTGAGGTTAATGGAGACTGCAGCGCTTTCGGGCGTCGGCTCGGTACAGACATTTTGGTGGCTTGGATTCTTGAAACGATGCATTTCAATTCATGTTTAAAAGATTAAAAAGTGTTCCTTCCACCAAGCTTTTGGGAACTCAAATATCTGTTTCCGACAGTTCAGCACATTGATGTGGAAATAATGGTCCTGTAGTTGACTCTTGCATTGATTATCGGTGTTTGCAGCCTACGTGGCCTTGGCCAGTGTAGTGTAATGGCCGTGTATTCGCTGTGCGGTAATGATATCTGATTGCACTTGTGCTTGAATGGATCATCGATGCCCGGGCCTGACGTCCAATAAGATCAGCTAAAGATGCATATCCGCCGCTATTCCCTGTCGTGCGGTTGTGTGTGAAAGAGTGTGAAAACCTTAAAGGGAACGACTGTGTTCTCCTGCTCCTGTTTTCCGACGGCAACGAGAGTAAAAACCCTCGATATTCTGGGGAGGCGTCTGATCAGGTGAGAGTATCGCGAAAGTCTGAATTCCAGCCGGGCGCCTGCTCTTCAAATGAAGCAGAGCGTCTCAGCTGTGGATCTCATAGAGCGTAGTTTAAAGGAGCTTCAGGTGCTGTAGATCTGTGGATCTCATTGAGTGTAGTTTAAAGGAGCTTCAGGTGCTGTAGATCTGTGGATCTCATTGAGTGTAGTTTAAAGGAGCTTCAGGTGCTGTAGATCTGTGGATCTCATTGAGCGTAGGTTAAAGGAGCTTCAGGTGCTGTAGATCTGTGGATCTCATTGAGTGTAGTTTAAAGGAGCTTCAGGTGCTGTAGATCTGTGGATCTCATTGAGCGTAGTTTAAAGGAGCTTCAGGTGCTGTAGATCTGTGGATCTCATTGAGCGTAGTTTAGAGCTTCAGGTGCTGTAGATCTGTGGATCTCATTGAGTGTAGTTTAAAGGAGCTTCAGGTGCTGTAGATCTGTGGATCTCATTGAGTGTAGTTTAAAGGAGCTTCAGGTGCTGTAGATCTGTGGATCTCATTGAGTGTAGTTTAAAGGAGCTTCAGGTGCTGTAGATCTGTGGATCTCATTGAGTGTAGTTTAAAGGAGCTTCAGGTGCTGTAGATCTGTGGATCTCATTGAGTGTAGTTTAAAGGAGGTTCAGGTGCTGTAGAGCTGTGCTCCCCTATAGCATATAAGCAGTGCTTGACATTAAGCTTTTTGAGTTTCTCCATGGGACCAGTGGGACTTCATTTTTCCCCTCCATTTGTGATGAAAATCGATTAAATTTGTTGTTGCATTTTGCTCAATTCCTATTAGCAAAATGATCTCATTAGCAATGTAACCAGGATGGCTGGGAAAATGAGCATCATGCAATTTATACTTCTATTCAGATCATTTTTAATTGAACTTTTTTTAATCTCTCACTTGTGAATGGAAAATTTAACTTTTACTTGCATTTCCCGCAGTCAGGTAAGGGCATTTCACACAGTCAGGTAAGGGCATTTCACACAGTCAGGTAAGGGCATTTCACGCAGTCAGGTAAGGGCATTTCAGGCAGTCAGGTAAGGGCATTTCACACAGTCAGGTAAGGGCATTTCACGCAGTCAGGTAAGGGCATTTCACGCAGTCAGGTAAGGGCATTTCACACAGTCAGGTAAGGGCACAGTGTTGAAAGGTCTGGTAAGACCAAAAAATATACTTGTCACGTACAATAGCACAAGCCTTAATGTCAAGCCCTGTGTGGTGGACCAATGGTGTCAGCGAAATGCCCTGTACCTCCCCCTCTGCAGCACTGTGTCTCAGACTATGGGGGGTGTGTCATTGTGGAATGACCCCTGTCAGTAATGTGGGTAAATGGAAGCGTGACGATGGTACTCCAGCAAAGCCTGAGACTCATTGCAGAGGCCTGCTTCCGCCATTGTTCATACAACACTGTGCCCTTACCTGACTGCCTGAAATGCCCTTACCTGACTGTGAAATGCCCTTACCTGACTGTGAAATGCCCTTACCTGACTGCGTGAAATGCCCTTACCTGACTGGGTGAAATGACCTTACCTGACTGCCTCAAATGCCCTTACCTGACTGCCTCAAATGCCCTTACCTGACTGCTTCAAATGCCCTTACCTGACTGCTTCAAATGCCCTTACCTGACTGTGTGAAATGCCCTCGTCTGACTGCCTGAAATGCCCATACCTGACTGCGTGACATCAGTGCTTATCACTGGCGTAGAGAAGTAGCCTCCATAGACATTTACACACAGATACACCCTCTCTTTCTCTTTCTCTCTCGCACACGCACACACACACACACACACACACAAACTCAGAGATGCACACACACACAGAAACTCCGACACTTGCGCGCACACACACACAGACAGGCCCTAATGTGTGTTGTATAATGTGAGTTTTTACGTGCACAGATTTTCTTCCCTAATCTGGCTTTCAGGGAGAAGCAGAAGTCAGTGTTTGTGGCAAAACCAGCTGACCCAGCTTCCTGTCAGTAACAATGCGCTGGCCACCATGGCCCTATTCCTCGTAGCTGACTAACTCAGTTAGCTGGCTAACTGCTGAGTAAAACCCAGAACCGCCCCCGTGAATATGGAACATATTAGAACCAAAACACTGTTCCAGTTTTTACTCAGTTAGCCAGCTACGAGGAATAGGCCTTAATAACCGCAAAGTGCGCATGTTAAGGGATATAAACTTTAAATGTCCATTACTCAGAGATGCCTTGACACTGTGCGCTGTCAGTGAAGAGAAGCATTGAGAGGCAGCCCCCCAAATGTCACCATGTTTCATCAGAATTTATGACCAGGAGCTCGGAGATTCCTGAGTAATTCTCAAATTCCATTAAACCAGCTTTCAATCAGCCGTTGAGCGTCAAATATCACTCACCCGTTGCCTTGGAAACTACCCTGCGGATTCCGCTAAAGGATTGTACGCTATCTGACAGTTTGGTCCGATGTCCGTTGGTCTTGCTGGGGTGGGGGGGCTGACCTTTACAAAAACAAACAAAAACACTGCAATTAATGAAGTCCTCTGTGGTCCCATTGTGTAGACCTCACAAGGCCTTCTGATAATTAGCCCCATTAACTCCAGTGTACAGTCTGAGGCCTGAGCCATTAGCCCCATTAACTCCAGTGTACAGTCTGAGGCCTGAGCCATTAGCCCCATTAACTCCAGTGTACAGTCTGAGGCCTGAGCCATTAGCCCCGTTAACTCCAGTATACAGTCTGAGGCCTGAGCCATTAGCCCCATTAACTCCAGTGTACAGTCTGAGGCCTGAGCCATTAGCCCCATTAACTCCAGTGTACAGTCTGAGGCCTGAGCCATTAGCCCCATTAACTCCAGTGTACAGTCTGAGGCCTGAGCCATTAGCCCCATTAACTCCAGTGTACAGTCTGAGGCCTGAGCCATTAGCCCCGTTAACTCCAGTGTACAGTCTGAGGCCTGAGCCATTAGCCCCGTTAACTCCAGTGTACAGTCTGAGGCCTGAGCCATTAGCCCCATTAACTCCAGTGTACAGTCTGAGGCCTGAGCCATTAGCCCCATTAACTCCAGTGTACAGTCTGAGGCCTGAGCCATTAGCCTCATTAACTCCAGTGTACAGTCTGAGGCCTGAGCCATTAGCCCCATTAACTCCAGTGTACAGTCTGAGGCCTGAGCCATTAGCCCCGTTAACTCCAGTGTACAGTCTGAGGCCTGAGCCATTAGCCCCATTAACTCCAGTGTACAGTCTGAGGCCTGAGCCATTAGCCCCATTAACTCCAGTGTACAGTCTGAGGCCTGAGCCATTAGCCCCATTAACTCCAGTGTACAGTCTGAGGCCTGAGCCATTGGGTTTGTCTTCTGACCAAGGAGGTCTAGGCCAATATTATTCACTCCTCACCTCCTTTTCTCCACTCGTCTCCTCCATTCGTCTCCTACCCGGAAGTATGCAAATCAGCCTGTACATTTAAAGTATACAAGTGTTTGCATGGGCAGTATACAATGTGCCTGACGTTGCGGTTTGCGTCGATATATTAATGAAAATGTAACCATTAATATGTAATCAGCAACATTAGATTAAAACACAAAGATCGGTTTCCGGGGCACGGAGGAGAGGAGGTGGTAGTGGAGGAAAGGAGGATGCATTTTTTGAGTATTGGGACGCACCCATGCAGCCAGAGTCTGGCTCATCATTGGAAGGCTGAGATTGACAGTAATCCTGAATTTAATTCAGCCACAGACATTAATTGTGCTTATAACACATCAATAATTTGCACGCACGCTGGATTTCTGGCGTGGACGCGATGCTGTGTTTGGGACTGGTCATTAATGAGTACAGGAAAACTTTGGGAATTTTCACCGAGCACTGCAGCTGCTGGCTCACAAACACAGAAAGAACGTAGAAACAATGTTCATCTAATGGAGAATGATAGATGAACGTTTTTCTCATGTTCTTCCGATGGAATGTAGAAGCCGGGCTTATCTCTCTCTTCATGTCTTTCTTCTCAGTCTCTCTGAAACGATCGTTTGCTCTGATGCTGTTCAGTTATGGCAAGCTCCAGGAGTTACCAGCAAGGGTTCAAATAAAGTCTTTGCGCGCACACACACACGCAGTGTATTTTTGATATTGTGCTGCATGGCGTTTGAGGTTTAAGGCTTGACACTGTTCAAGTATGTAATAAAGTGATTTCAGAAGTACCGGACTAAATGAATGGTTCCTCTGTGGAGAGCGTGTGGTTACATAAGGCCACTTAACACTTAAAGTGACCTTGTGCAAACAAATTCATAATTTTCCACAGCTCTATGACATACAGTGAGCACCGTAATTCATTGGCCAGTGACACAATTTTTGTTATTTTGGTTCTGTACTCTAGCACTTTGAGTTTGGATACAATGACAATGGGGTTGAAGTGCAGACTGTCAGAACCAAAGAAAAGTATGTTTTTAAACCTCTTTTATTCAGCTGGATGTTTTAGATTTGTGTTTTTTATAATAAGTACGTACAATAAGTGCATACCGTAGGTCATCAAAACAAGTACAAACAGGTCAGATCCATAGCCATGAATATCAAGTCTAGTTCACACAGTAAGCTATGGCTAAGTCAGTAATCTATTGCTAAGTCTTATGGCTAAGTCAGTAAGCTATGTTTTGAAAAGTGAGGCCCGTAGTTCTAATGCAGCCAATTACAGGAAGATTTGATTGGTCATTTGGAGACTGGGTTTACTGTGTAATTAACATAGCTTTTGCATTTTAACCAATCAACAGTGCCACCATTTTGTGGATTGCCAATCAGAAGTGAAAATCCATACAGAACCGACACATTGTGGCTGAGCTCCAGCGCTTGTGTTTAGCAATGGTATACTTTACATCTAAAGGAAGAGTTGTTATATTTCCTGTGTATATTTGAAAGAGTAAGTGTACATCTTCATCCTCTGGCTTACTGAACGCTTTAAACGCAAGGAGAAAAAAAAAGAGGTGATTGCACAGGGTCTTCAGGTTCCTGATTGGGCCGGGATGGTTTGGGTAAATCTGGGAGGAGGAGCTTGTGGATATGTGTGTAGGGAGAGAGACAGGGAGAGAGAGAGAGAGAGGGAAGGGGAGGCCCACGTTGTTTGGGCTTCCACGACGCCCACCCGCAGTGCAGCGCCTCAGGCCCTGGGCGCATGGCAACAGCATCGCCTAGCAACCAGGTAGCCGACGAGTGAGGGTTGACTTTCAGATGAGTGCCAGAGAAATCCCGGCTGAAAAGAGCGTATCTGGAACAGCACTCACTCGTGTCTCTAATACCCCACTGCCCTCCGTCATTCCTCACTTTCTTTTTTTATTATTTTCATTATAAATACTGTACTGCAGTGTAGTACACTGCCTGGCCAAAAAAAAAGTTGCATATTTCGTTGGACCGCCTTTAGCTTTGTTTACTGCACACATTCGTCGTGGCATTGTTTCGACAACCTTATGCAACATCACAACATTTATTTCCGTCCAGAGTTGCATTCATTTTTGGCCGAGATCTTGTATTGATGACGGGAGAGTTGAACCACTCCATGAAGTCTTCTCCAGCACATCTCAAAGACTTTCAATGGGGTTAAGGTCAGGACTCTGGTGGCCAATTCATGTGTGAAAATGATTCCTCATGCTCCCTGAACCACTCTTTCACAATTTGAGCCTGATGAATCTTAGCATTGTCATCCTGGAATATGCCCATTGATGGGATAACCTAGTCATTCAGTAGCTACATTGACATTCAAGTACTCAGCTAACATGCTGCATAACGTTGCTGAGCCTAGACCTGACCAATTGAAGCAACCCCAGATCATAACACTGCCTCCAGAGGCTTGTACAGTGGGCACTATGCATGACTGGTACAACGGCGACTTTTTTTTTGGCCAGGCAGTGTATAACGGTTAAGGAACTGGCCTTGTAACCGAAAGGTTGCAGTTTCGATTCCCAAGTAGGACACTGCCGTTGAGCAAGGTACTTAACCTGAATCGCTTCAGCATATATCCAGCTGTATGTATAATAAGTGTAAGTCGCTCTGGAGAAATGGCTGTAATGTACTGCGTTCCCTCCAGGCTGTAGGAAGAACAGGAAGAAGAAACCTATAGAATATAGAAAACATTTAATAATTGAAGTGCAAGAACTCAGTTGGTGATGTGGGAATAAGTAAATCTTTTTGCAGACAAGTCAAGTTTATTTCTAAAGCACATTTAAAAAGACGAATGGTCAACCAAAGAGCAGTACTTATTAATAAATACATAGGTATACAATGACAAGAGGGTAAAATAAAAAAAAAAACAGATTGTGACAGATAACTGCCACGATTCGAGCTTCTGAAATGTTCGATCCTAAATGGCCTGTCCATGTCCTTCCTCTCGCCCCTGTGGTGCATTAGGGTGCTTTAAGGACGACAGGATCGTCTTCTGGACGTGGATGTTCTCCACCTACTTCATGGAGAAGTGGGCCCCCAGACAGGACGACATGCTCTTCTACGTGCGCAGGAAGCTGTCGTACGTCAGCGCAGACAACACGGAAGGGAAGAAGGTGAGAGCCCCGCCCCTTTTTTTAACGCTCCGCACAGGAAGTACACAAGCAGGAGAAACTGTGAGGGGGGGAGGGGGTTTGTTTCTGCACTGAGCTGTGAGTGACAGTGAGTGCATCGTTGTCAAGGCTACCAGATTCCACCAGCTGCAGCCATTGTGTCTCAGACGAGTGTAGTGCACAGGTATCCAAACTGGGTCATGTGTTCCCCCTAGGGGATCTCTGGGTGTCCCCCCCCCCCCCACCTTCTCTGTGTAAACTGTTCAGAGTGAGACCCATAAAACGTGTGTTATTGGGTCGAATCAATTTAGTCTGGAACCTTTTATGTCAGGGGAGTTTTAGGTCCAATTAAACAGCTGAAATGTTGACGAATTGCAGATTGAAACTGCACAAGTTGTAATTTGTTATTAAGTTTGGCAGCTCTGACTCTGTAAAAGCCGGTGTGACGCTTCACTTAACAGGGTGACAGCAGCAGTACGATGGACGCCTTAAATAAATGACACGCCTTCACCTGCGGGTTACGGCTTCACTTTCACCCAGGTTTACGGAAAGTTTTTCACCATTTTTCATAGCTGCTTGTAGCAGAGAGGTGCTTAGTTTCTCTTCTGTCAGAATTGCGTTGCGATTCATGTCCTGAATTGACAGATATGAAATTGAATTGACCCAGCATTCCAAAGTTGGCAGTTGCATTTAGAATGTTATCACTGCAAAGTTCCACAGAGGAAACCCAGACCGAACATCGGGTCACCCATCGCTTCACCATCTCCGTCGGTCCGGAGTTATACTGGAGGAATATTAATTTTAGATTTGAACAAAAATCCTAAAACTTGGGGTTTAGAACCCCTGGTTTCCGTTAATGTGCGAGTGATAGAGATATAACCACCGTGTGTAACTGCCATCGGAACTATGAGGGAAGAGGGATTAAGGAATTTGGAAACTGCTCCCGCCCCACGGATGCACTTCAAAGAACATGGCCGTCCGTCACAAGTGGGAAAAGACATTAGGCGTGGAATCGATCGCACTGCACGCTTTTCATTTTGCAGTCCTAATTTCCAGGCCATAGCTCATCCCTGGCTGGTTACCTGATCGCCGCTCATGCCTGGAGAAAGGCAGGAGTCGGGACAGTGGCTAATATTATATTGTTATTGTTAATATAATCACTCTGTCACTGGGGTGTATGGTGCTGCCGTTCACATTCTGCTCCAGGAAGATGGAAAATGAATCGAAAGGCCATTGGAGGGTTTATTCTCTGTGTCTGATTACTCCGCCGAATCACGGGGCTCCCTGTGGGACTCCCTATCAGATTAATAAATAAAAATAATAAACTTTATTTTTGTATAGCACCTTTCATACATAAAATGCAGCCCAAAGTGCTTCACAACAATAGAAAACAAAATACAGAACAAAAGCAATAGAAGAAAAATAGACATAAAGGCAATAGAACATTTACGAGACAATGTCCCTCCTTCGAGGTATATTTTCCCATGGGTGGGAGCAGCATACAGCCTCCACAGTTTGAGTCACTTCGCAGTGTGACGAACCCGTCGGTCCCTAGTCAACTTTTAAGTTGAGCGCCCTACTGGCCTCTTTCTACGTTTTGATTTTCATTTGCCCATGGGTGGGAGCAGCATACAGCCTCCACAGTTTGAATCACTCCGCAGAGTGACGAACCCGTCGGTCCCTAGTCAAACTTTTAAATTGAGCGCCCTACTGGCCTCTTCTTTCACCCCACTATACAGAATAAAAGAAAGAAAAGAAATAAAATAAAATAATAGATAAAACAGCTTTAAAAAGATAAATAAGCTTAAAAATAAATCAATTAGACTAGTACATGGTAATAAAAATAATAAAATAAATAAATAAAAAACACATCAGTCCTAAAAATAAGAAAATTAAATTTAAATTTAAATTAAAAGGCAGAGCAAGCTAACTAAAGGCAAGTTTAAATAGGTGTGTTTTAAGAAGTTTCTTAAAAATGTTAAGAGTTTCTGCCTCTTTGATATTGCCTGGTAAGGCGTTCCAGAGCCTAGGGGCATAAAAGCTAAAAGCCGCCTCACCGCTTCTCTTACGGTTTACTTTGGGAATTACTAAGAGAGAAGCAGTGGAGGATCTAAGGGTTCTACTAGGCACATGTTCCTGAATGCAGTCACCTAAGTATGTTGGTGCTAAACCTTTTATCGTTTTAAAAACTAGAAGAAGAACCTTAAAATCTATTCTAAAACGCACAGGTAGCCAGTGTAGTTTAAGGAGTGTGGGGGTAATGTGGTCTCTCTTTTTTGTGCCAGTCAATACCCTTGCAGCCGCATTCTGAACTAACTGTAGTTTTCTAATGCTTTTTTGGGGGAGACCAGAGAGAAGGCTATTGCAGTAGTCAAGGCGACTTGTGATAAAAGCATGCATAAGTTTTTCTGCGTCTGCTTGTCGGAGGAGAGGTCTGACCTTTGCAATGTTTCTTAAATGAAAGAAGGCAATTTTAGTAACATTTCTTATATGGGGTTCAAAGGTTAGGTCATTATCTATAATAACGCCTAGATTCTTGGCTTCCCGATTACTGCATAGGCCCAGATGCTCTAGATTTTTTGATATTGCATCTCTTTGAGGTCTTGGTCCAATCAAAATGGCCTCTGTTTTGTCATCGTTCAGCTGGAGAAAATTTTGGGACATCCACATTTTTATATCTTTCAGACACTTCTCCAGTGAGCTGAGTGGACTTGTATCACCAGGGAACACAGAAATGTACAATTGTGTGTCATCAGCATAGCTGTGGAAATTAACACTATGCTTTCTAATGATGTTACCCAGTGGTAGCATATACAAAGAGAACAGTAAAGGCCCAAGAATAGATCCTTGAGGGACCCCACATGTAATGCTAACCGTGTCAGACACAGCGTCTCCTAGTGCAACAACAAATCCTCTCCCAGTAAGGTATGATTTAAACCACTCTAGTACTAGTCCCGAAAGACCCACCCAATGTTCCAGACGGTGCATTAAAATGTTGTGATCCACTGTATCAAACGCAGCACTCAAGTCCAGTAAAACTAGAACAGCAACACCACCACTGTCAATGGTTACCCGCAGGTCATTTACAACCTTTACCAGGGCAGTCTCTGTGCTATGGTTAGATCGGAAGCCTGATTGGTATTTTTCAAGGGTGTTGTATCTAATCAGAAATTGATTCAGTTGTCTAAAAACAATTTTTTCTAGGATTTTACTTAAAAAAGGGATGTTGGATATAGGCCTGAAATTACTGAGCACAGAGCTGTCTAAATGCCTTTTTTTCAGTGTTGGTCTCACAATGGCAGATTTCAAGGTGGTGGGGAATATGCCAGCCGATAGAGAATAGTTCACAATTTCCAAAACATCATCAAGTAAACAATTATACACCTTTTTGAAGAACTTTGTGGGGATGGGATCAAGTGAGCAGGTTGAGGGTTTAATCTGAGAGATAATTTCACTCAAAGCTTGCGTGTCAATCTGCTCAAATGAATCCATGACAGTATCAATTTGTCTACATTGATCATCTAATTCTGTAGTTACGTTGACCTGGGAGATTTGTGAGCGAATACTGGATATCTTTTCTTGAAAGAAAGTAGCAAACTCATTACATCTAGATGCGGAACTGGACGCAATGTCAGGATCAGCAGTCATCACAGGGTTAATCAATCGATCAATTGTTGAAAAAAGAATGCTAGGTGTATTCTTGTTTTCATTTTCTGTAATAATCTTGGAAAAGTAATCTTTTCTTGCCAGACGTATTGCTTTGTTATAGGCAGTCATGGCTTCTTTGTATATATTACAGTGAACTGTGAGCCTAGTTTTCCTCCATTTTCTTTCAGCTGCCCGACAGATTCTCTTAATATCATTAACACTGTTATTGTTTAGCCATGGGGAGATTCTGTCAGTCGACCTCTTTTTAATCTTTAGTGGAGCAACAGTATTTAGAGCAGATGACAAGGTATTGTTGAAATTTTCAACCATGTCATTTAAAGAGCAGTCATAAATAACTGGCTCAAGCGATCTCATGATATTAGAAAACTTTGCTTCAGCCTTGCTATCTAGGAATCTCCTTTGGACCAAAAATTCCCTTTTGGTCTTTGTTAAGGTTAGGTTGGCATCAAAAAACACACAGTGATGGTCAGAAATAGGTAATTCAAGTACTAAAACGTTATCAATGTTTAACCCTGTTGTTATTACTAAGTCTAGGGTGTTACCATGCTGATGAGTGGCTTCCTTTACATGTTGGGTAAGTTCAAAGCTGTCCAGTAAATTCATAAGCTCCATAGCTTTGGAGTCATTCTTTTTATTAATATGAATATTCAGGTCTCCATTCAGGATTAATCTATCATATCTAGTGATACCAAGTGAGATCAGCTCTGAGAGTTCCTGTAGAAATAGTGATGAATATCTTGGTGGCCGATATAATGTAATGATGAGCACTGATAATTCTGCTTTGAGCTCAAGAGCGAGATATTCAAATGATGTAAATTCACCCAGGTCCATATCATTACACACAAACTGTGTAGAGAAAATGGCTGCAATCCCCCCTCCTTTCCTATTTTGTCTGACTGACTGATAAAAATTATAGTTTGGAGGACAAGCCTCTATCAGTGTTGCTACACCAGTAGTGCTGTTTAGCCAGGTCTCAACTAAAAACATGCAATGCAAATTCCTTTCAATTATCAGATCATTAACCAAAAAGGATTTGTTAGCCAATGATCTGACATTAAAAATAGCTAATTTCAGCTGTAGGGATTCTGTGACAGGAAAGAAGACTGGTTGTGGCTGAACAGTAACAAATTTAAGATTACTGAGACAGGTACCGGATGGTCTGTGATTGTTGCGATGTGTTTGACCATGCCACCGGCTGTTTAAGATCACCGGTATGTTTAAAGAAGCGGCATGGGGTCTGTCTCATTTCTGGCAGACACCTGAGTGATGATGTCTGTGGTTATTGCTGTGTAATATTTCATCAATTTGACTGAGCTTTAGCGTGGCAGCTTTGATTAACTCCTTGATTGGTGAGTGTGGTGGAGGGGGAGAGGGGGGTCGTTGGGTCCCTGATTTGGACAGAGACATCCCCCGAGTGCCTTGGGTGATGTGGAGCAGAGGGTCAGGTGAGGGGGGAGAGATACCAGCTGTCTGCCTGTGTGCGCTGTCCTTCGCGCTTATCTTGTTTGGGAATGGCATTCCAAGAGCATGATGTAGGTTGGCACCAAGTAGTCTGGATCCAGTGTTGTTTGGATGAACCCCATCGGGTCTGAAGCGGTCTTTGCAGTTCCAAAAGATATTGAAATTGTCAATAAACTTTATCCCATGGGTGAGGCACGCTGATGTCAGCCATGTAGATTAGAAGGTAATAGAACGTACTGCTGAAATGACTAGGAGCAGTCGGCATTCTCCGTATGGTGCTTGTTGCAGCCGTGTTCCATGTTCTCTGTTGACTTATTATTGAATTGCAATTGCATAGGATTAGGCTTTTTATTTTAAAACGGGCCTTTTCATTTTATATAGCAAAAGAATAAAGTAGGTATGTGATATTGGCTATATATAGGACCCGCCCCCAAATTAAAAGGGCTGATGTTTGGGAGGCCCTGGTTGAGGCCGTGGCGTGGCCTCCAGACTTTGTAAAAGAGGCGTAGGGTTTGTGGGTATCCACATGAGCTCTGTGTGAGCGCATCTTTACAGAGCGCAGAGGGAAAGACCTGGGTCAGCTGGGTGACGCGAGTCTCTGGAGACGGGTGATTACTGGCTCAGTATGGCCGCACTGCGTGTGCAGGGATCGCTGGCTCTGAACTAGGTCCGAGCGCTTTGTATCAGTGTGTTTTTGTTTTTTTTGCAATCAAACATGTCTATTCAACATGTTTACTACAGCTGATCTAAATCCAGCACTTACACAAATTGCCACGCAGTTTGGAAAATGAAGGCTCAGTACTTCTTGAATAGAACTGCTAAATATGGCCTGAAAGTAATGTTATGTAAAAAGTCACAGCACCATATCACAGACACGTGTGCAAATTTGAAAATGTGTTAAATGTACTTTCAAAATGTCTCTGGGTTTTCTTATCTTGGAACGCATATGTTAGAACACACCTCTAATGTATTTGATAACTGTAAAATTCCCTGTAGGTGGCTTACAGTTTTAAAAGAAACATCCATTTTCACCAACATTCTGAACAAAATTCTTCTTTCTTATTCTTGTACATTTTGGTAAGTAATACTTTTTTATCTTCAGGGACCTGGTGGCGTGTTTTAAAGTTTAACTCAACAGTCTCAACCGTTAAAATATTGAAAATCTTTGTATTTGTCCTGGGTCTGCTTAAAAACACCTTGGTTTATTATTCTATATAGTTTAGATGAACTAGAGTAAAGCTCTCTATTTAACCAGACCAGACCCCTGTGGTTGTGTACTTTGCGCTAGTGGAGTTAACGTGTGGGACCGTATCAGTCTTCTGTTGTTCTACTGCCGAAAAGCGGAGACGTTCACTTCTAACTCTGAAAACCCTGCTCTCATTTCACAGCTTCCTAAAATAGTGTGTGGTGCTGTTCACGTACCCCAGCCTTCTCCTGATATCACTTCACTATAGTGTGTGGTGCTGTTCACGTACCTCAGCCTTCTCCTGATATCACTTCTCTATAGTGTGTGGTGCTGTTCACGTACCCCAGCCTTCTCCTGATATCACTTCACTATAGTGTGTGGCGCTGTTCACGTACCCCAGCCTTCTCCTGATATCACTTCACTCATCACTTCATCATAACTCCACCATTGTGTCGTTTATCGTCTGTTTGTCCTTCCCTTCGTACACTCAAACGCTGATTGATTGGCATGACAATATTGCTTAGTCATTCAGGACCTAATGGGTTGTAAGGAAGCTGAAGTGCGTATTTTGGAAACGTGCCCTGATTCAGCACTGGAAGTGTGAAATCCTCGGGTAGCGGGATAGACCGAGGTAGGGCTGGCATTTTATTTAGACCGTTGTTATGCGTTTGTGTTTATTGTAGGTATTTTCTTGCGTTAAAATGGCAATCTTATCACGGGCACATTAAATATGTATGGCCCTGGCGGTCACTCTTTCTCTGTGATGCCGCTTGTCGTTTATACGGAGAATCTGACCAGCGGAGACCTTTCCTCTGCTGTGTCTGTGTATCCACGGTAACCGTCAGGGTGACCGGAGCGCAGACGGAAGCGTGGCCTAACTCAGAGGGCTCCGCCAAGGCCGGGACCCTGTGTGCAAATGAGGGCCTTGTATATGAATGACATGTGTTCACAGGTGCATGGTGGGAAATGTAGTCCAGCGATTCCAATGCCAGTATAGTTACAGGCCAGCCAGGAAATGAGCTACCATGTCAAGGGGAAAAAACACACTGAACTTGCAGACAGCTGCACAATGAGAGTACTGTTCCAGCCCAGTAAACTCACTCTAAAGCTAAATGGTTACCGTGTTGCGTTCCATTAAAACAGGTGTGAGTGAGTGAGTGAGTGAGTGAGTGAGTGAGTGAGTGAGTGAGTGAGTGAGTGAGTGAGAGTGAGAGTGAGAGTGAGAGTGAGAGTGAGAGTGAGAGTGAGTGTGAGAGTGAGAGTGAGAGTGTGAGTGAGTGAGTGAGTGAGTGAGAGTGTGAGAGAGAGTGAGAGTGAGTGAGGTGAGTGAGAGTGTGAGAGAGAGTGAGAGTGAGTGAGTGAGTGAGAGTGTGAGAGAGAGTGTGAGTGAGTGAGTGAGTGAGTGAGTGAGTGAGTGAGTGAGTGAGTGAGAGTGTGAGAGAGAGAGAGAGTGAGAGTGAGAGTGAGAGTGAGGAGTGAGAGTGAGAGTGAGAGAGGAGTGAGAGTGAGAGTGTGAGTGTGAGTGTGAGAGAGAGAGAGAGTGAGAGTGAGAGTGAGAGTGAGTGAGTGAGTGAGAGTGTGAGAGAGAGTGTGAGTGAGTGAGTGAGTGAGTGAGTGAGTGAGTGAGTGAGTGAGTGAGTGAGTGAGTGAGTGAGAGTGTGAGAGAGAGAGAGAGTGAGAGTGAGAGTGAGAGTGAGAGTGAGAGTGAGAGAGAGTGAGAGTGAGAGTGAGAGTGTGAGTGTGAGAGAGAGAGAGAGTGAGAGTGAGAGTGAGAGTGAGAGTGAGAGTGAGAGTGAGTGTGAGTGAGTGAGTGAGTGAGTGAGTGAGTGAGTGAGAGAGAGAGAGAGAGAGAGAGAGAGAGAGAGAGAGAGAGAGAGTGTGAGAGAGAGAGTGTGAGAGAGAGAGTGAGCGAGTGAGTGAGAGAGTGAGTGAGTGAGTGAGTGAGTGAGTGAGTGAGTGAGTGAGTGAGTGAGTGAGTGAGTGAGTGAGTGAGTGAGAGAGTGAGAGAGTGAGAGAGGTCCTGGTGAGCCGCAGGGCTGCTGCTTCTAGTTTCATCGTAAAATAAGCAGCCAAATTCAAACTGAAGAAACCGGGTGAGGTGAGTTAACCATAATCAGCAGCTTGAAGTGCTCAGTTAAGTGCTACAGACAGTAACAACAGACCCCCTGGACTGTCTGTCGCTCTCCAGGACTAGAGTCCACCCTGCGCTAAAGTTACATGCCCAGCCCAGTTTCTAACTCAATGCACCTGTGGAACGCACCTGTATCTAAGAGAAAAGATGACTCCGCTTTCCCACTGAAAACATGACCCCCTGCCTGCACTGTGTGCTGATGGCACTGATATCTGCGCTCCGGTTCACATCAAAGGCCTGATTAAACAAAGCTCAAGTCAATACGTGCTGACTTGTGAAACCCCCGCTCTGCTATCCAATGCAGCTTATATTGATGACCTGAGGTTTTATCGTTGTTTACTTGACTTTGCAGTAAGACTTGAACCTGGGTTTCTGTGTGCCGTTATCTCACCAAGTTCCACAAGTCCCAGGACATGTGTCAGTAGGTTACGTAAGTCTTACGTAAATCTTAAGACAGCCGTTAAAGATGGAAGACGCGGGACTGCGGTTGACCTTTGACCTCTCCATCACAGTCTCTAAAACCTGCTTTTTTCCACTCCCATCTCATCAGTGCTGACATTTAGCAGCTAACTGATTTCCATCCTTTCTCCAGAGACATGCTAAAAACACACGGCCATTTTAATAGCGCTGATATCATTGGCATTCTCTCACTAAAGGTCTCCATGGTACAGACTCAAAGACTCAGAGACACAGACTCAGAGAGAGACAGACTCAGAGAGACAGACTCAGAGACACAGGCTCAGAGACACAGGCTCAGAGACTCAGAGACACAGACTCAAGAGACACAGACTCAGAGACACAGGCTCAGAGACACAGAGACTCAGAGACACAGAGACTCAGGCTCAGAGACACAGGCTCAGAGACACAGAGACTCAGAGACACAGAGACTCAGACTCAGAGACTCAGACTCAGAGACTCAGACTCAGAGACACAGAGACACAGGCTCAGAGACACAGGCTCAGAGACACAGAGACACAGAGACTCAGAGACACAGACTCAGACTCAGAGACACAGACTCAGAGGCACAGGCTCAGAGACTCAGAGACACAGGCTCAGAGACACAGACTCAGAGACACAGACTCAGAGACACAGACTCAGACTCAGAGACTCAGACTCAGAGACACAGGCTCAGAGACTCAGAGACACAGGCTCAGACTCGGAGACTCAGACTCAGACTCAGAGACTCAGATGCACAGACTTGGACATGGTACTTCATCTGTTTTGTTACTGACTCCCTGATGGGGTGTATAAGAGTACCATGTGGGACTGACAGCAGTGCAGACTGGACTCCTTAGAGTGGTACAGACATGGGACAGCAAGTAGACCAGCCCTCTGCCCCTCCCTCTGCTGCATGATTCACTGAGTCATACAGATCCATGGGACTGGACTGGATTCATAGGCTCTGTTTTGAGGAGGGAAAGCGTGGGGATCAGACTCAGTTTGGGTGTTTTAATCACACTAATGCACTTATCTTATGCACACACTAAACAGCTATCTGGGTTTGTAATGAGCTGGAGGTGTAGTAAGGCTCAGAGCTTGCAATAGTTCAGGACTTATGCAGACCAAACGCAAGCACCAGCGCAGACATTAGTTAATATGAAATGTGGATAATTAGATCATAGGTTTGGTATTTATTGTTTCGGTTTATTGTGTTAAATGGTCTGTAGCTAAATGCTGTAATCGCACAGTACCTTACATGCGAACATTCACAAGCTTTGCTTTCCATTTACTGCTGTGTACATGTACAATATAGCTTATCCTGCAGGATGGGAATTATCCACATGATGAAAACACATTAATTATTAATTAATCAAAACTGATTCATTGCATGTTTTTGTGTGCTCTATTGTTCAATGGTATTTTTATGGTTGTATTTGTAAATATAATTAGAAAAACGGTTGTCGGTTAAATAATGTGCTATAATTATTACCCACAGCATATTTAGCACATCTTTATTTATTTTATAATCACCCGGTCCTGCTGGCACATGGTAGCCTCTGTGCTGGTTTTTGCCGATGGGATTTTTCAGGGTCCTTAAATGTGTTAAAACGCCACTGTGGCGTGTCTTTGATCATTCTGCGCCTCCCCCCCCACCCCCCCACCCCCACCAACACAGCACAAGTGTTAAAAGGCAGTGAGTGAGTGAGGGAGCCACCCTGCACTGCTCTGTATTATCAGTCTGCCCCTCAAACAGCTGTGATTCTGATAGAGAGGGGGTTTAAACCCTTTGAAGAGTGGGTTTTTTTGGAATGTTTATTCAGAATTCTAAGTCAGTGTTCTAGAACTCCATTGCATTCAGTTACCAGTAGTGATTGTGACATCAGCATTAGAATGTTGAGTTAAGAACATTCTAATCAGACATTTAAAGGGTTTAAAATGGGGTTTTGCTGGTGAGGATTTGGGGCTGAGCTCAGTGTGCCTGTGGTTCTGTCCTCTGGTATGGGGTAAAGCTAGCACGTTAAATGCACGGCGAGTTATGCGGAAAACAGCGAAGCTAAATCAGAAGTGTCCCGGCTGGCCAGTGGCTATGGGAAGGAGCAGTTGGATTTGGGAGAAGCCCTTCTGAGACCAGGAAGGGCCAGGCCCCGCGGCACAGTCTGATCCTCAAACTTCAAACAGAAAGCACAGGTGTAGGAGGACAGATCTCTCTCTCTCTCCCCCCCTCTACCCCCCTTTCTGGCTCCAGACGCCCTTTTCAGGGCGGGGGGGGGGGGGGGGGGTTGTGAAAGAGAATGAGAAATGAACTCACATCAGCGGGGTGGTGGAAACGCCCGCCGTCCCGCCCCCCGTAGAGCGCCCCACGTCTCCACGGGCGTCCCCCTCTGCGTGTAGATTGGGGACACGGGCCGTCCCGTTTGAAAGAGAAGGTGTAACGTAAGGATTGTTTGTATTTGACTGTGGGGGCCCGTAACATTAAATGCACTTAAAGCGAAATGAGAAAGGGTCCCGGCTGGCCAGTGTCTGGAGTAGGAGCAGTTTGATTGGGAGATGGGGTTAGGAGGGCAGGGCTGTACCACAGTAGGCTCTACCCCCCCCCCCCCCCCCCCCCACCCCCTTGGGCCCTAATTTGGGTACGGGCCAAACCCCAGCACCTGTAGTGAGGGAACACCTGATCCATGGCTCTGCATTAAAGGGTTGTGCTGGTTCCGGATCAGTCTCTGACTGGCGTCTCCCGGGAGACAGGTCCAGCTGAAGCTAATGGCCGTACCAGGCAGCTCCCATAAATACAGGCCAGGATTGAGCATTGAGCTGGGAGATGGGAGCAAAACCCATGTGCTGCTGATTCAGAACGGTTATATGCGGCATCTCTGCACCCCCGCCCTCCGCCCCCCCCCCCCCCCCCCCCCACACTTTAATTGGTAAAGACACTGCGAACCATAAGGGCTTGGGCTGTCCCTCTTTGTTTCCATGGTAACGCAGCATCTTCCCCAGCCCTGGCCTGGTTACAGCTGCGTGCGACCCTGCGTGGTGAAGAGGAGAGAATCAGGAGGGTCTGCGCTTAACAAAGTGTCCCCTGCAAGGGACTGCTGGGTTTATGTTGGTTGGGCTGGTGGGGGGGTGGGGGTTGCGTGGTGCTGCCGTTGTGGCGAATGCTTATCTTCCCTGGCATCTCCCTGGCCCGGCCGCCGCGGGATGTTTCCGCGTTCCTGGCGCACCCCCTCCTCCCTCCCCCTACCCCCCCTTGCTGAGGGCACTCTGGGGGCGCCGCTCCCAAATCCCGCTCACCAGGCCCTGCCGCTGATTTAAGAGGTGCGGCCAGAAGAAGGCTTGCGCACCTTATTTACTGCCCAGCCTCTCCTCAGCCGTTACTGTTACTGCCCAGCCTCTCCTCAGCCGTTACTGTTACTGCCCAGCCTCCCCTCAGCCGTTACTGTTACTGCCCAGCCCTCCCCTCAGCCGTTACTGTTACTGCCCAGCCTCCCCTCAGCCGTTACTGTTACTGCCCAGCCTCTCCCCAGCCGTTACTGTTACTGCCCAGCCTCTCCTCAGCCGTTACTGTTACTGCCCAGCCTCTCCC
>CM056377.1:3041293-3046293 GCA_029718625.1 Synaphobranchus kaupii | reverse complement strand
CATGATGAAAACACATTTAATTATTAATTAATCAAAACTGATTCATTGCATGTTTTTGTGTGCTCTATTGTTCAATGGTATTTTTATGGTTGTATTTGTAAATATAATTAGAAAAACGGTTGTCGGTTAAATAATGTGCTATAATTATTACCCACAGCATATTTAGCACATCTTTATTTATTTTATAATCACCCGGTCCTGCTGGCACATGGTAGCCTCTGTGCTGGTTTTTGCCGATGGGATTTTTCAGGGTCCTTAAATGTGTTAAAACGCCACTGTGGCGTGTCTTTGATCATTCTGCGCCTCCCCCCCACCCCCCCACCCCCACCAACACAGCACAAGTGTTAAAAGGCAGTGAGTGAGTGAGGGAGCCACCCTGCACTGCTCTGTATTATCAGTCTGCCCCTCAAACAGCTGTGATTCTGATAGAGAGGGGGTTTAACCCTTTGAAGAGTGGGTTTTTTTTGGAATGTTTATTCAGAATTCTAAGTCAGTGTTCTAGAACTCCATTGCATTCAGTTACCAGTAGTGATTGTGACATCAGCATTAGAATGTTGAGTTAAGAACATTCTAATCAGACATTTAAAGGGTTTAAAAATGGGGTTTTGCTGGTGAGGTTTTGGGGGCTGAGCTCAGTGTGCCTGTGGTTCTGTCCTCTCGTATGGGGTAAAGCTAGCACGTTAAATGCACGGCGAATTATGCGGAAAACAGCGAAGCTAAATCAGAAGTGTCCCGGCTGGCCAGTGGCTATGGGAAGGAGCAGTTGGATTTGGGAGAAGCCCTTCTGAGGCACTGTTAAAGACCAGGAGGGGCCAGGCCCGCGGCACAGTCTGATCCTCAAACTTCAAACAGAAAGCACAGGTGTAGGAGGACAGATCTCTCTCTCTCTCCCCCCTCTACCCCCCTTTCTGGCTCCAGACGCCCTTTTTGGGGGGGGGGGGCTAGGGGGTTGTGAAAGAGAATGAGAAATGAACTCACATCAGCGGGGTGGTGGAAACGTCCGCCGTCCCGCCCCCGTAGAGCGCCCCACGTCTCCACGGGCGTCCCCCTCTGCGTGTAGATTGGGGACACGGGCCGTCCCATTTGAAAGAGAAGGTGTAATGTAAGGATTGTTTGTATTTGACTGTGGGGGCCCGTAACATTAAATGCACTTAAAGCGAAATGAGAAAGGGTCCCGGCTGGCCAGTGTCTGGAGTAGGAGCAGTTTGATTGGGAGATGGGGTTAGGAGGGCAGGGCTGTACCACAGTAGGCTCTACCCCCCCCCCTTGGGCCCTAATTTGGGTACGGGCCAAACCCCAGCACCTGTAGTGAGGGAACACCTGATCCATGGCTCTGCATTAAAGGGTTGTGCTGGTTCCGGATCAGTCTCTGACTGGCGTCTCCCGGGAGACGGGTCCAGCTGAAGCTAATGGCCGTACCAGGCAGCTCCCATAAATACAGGCCAGGATCGAGCATTGAGCATTGAGCTGGGAGATGGGAGCAAAACCCATGTGCTGCTGATTCAGACCGGTTATATGCGGCATCTCTGCACCCCCGCCCCCCGCCCCTCCCCCCCCCCCCCCCCCCCACTTTAATTGGTAAAGACACTGCGAACCATAAGGGCTTGGGCTGTCCCTCTTTGTTTCCATGGTAACGCAGCATCTTCCCCAGCCCTGGCCTGGTTACAGCTGCGTGCCACCCTGCGTGGTGAAGAGGAGAGAATCAGGAGGGTCTGCGCTTAACAAAGTGTCCCCTGCAAGGGACTGCTGGGTTTATGTTGGTTGGGCTGGTGGGGGGTGGGGGTTGCGTGGTGCTGCCGTTGTGGCGAATGCTTATCTTCCCCGGCATCTCCCTGGCCCGGCCGCCGCGGGATGTTTCCGCGTTCCTGGCGCACCCCCTCCTCCCTCCCCCCTACCCACACTTGCTGAGGGCACTCTGGGGGCGCCGCTCCCAAATCCCGCTCACAGGCCGTGCCGCTGATTTAAGAGGTGCGGCCAGAAGAAGGCTTGCGCACCTTATTTACTGCCCAGCCTCCCCTCAGCCGTTAGTGTTATTGTGCTTCCTCTCCTCAGCCGTTAGTGTTATTGTGCTTCCTCTCCTCAGCCGTTAGTGTTATTGTGCTTCCTCTCCTCAGCCGTTAGTGTTATTGTGCTTCCTCTCCTCAGCCGTTAGTGTTATTGTGCTTCCTCTCCTCAGCCGTTAGTGTTATTGTGCTTCCTCTCCTCAGCCGTTAGTGTTATTGTGCTTCCTCTCCTCAGCCGTTAGTGTTATTGTGCTTCCTCTCCCCAGCCGTTAGTGTTACTGCCCAGCCTCCCCTCAGCCGTTAGTGTTACTGCCCAGCCTCTCCTCAGCCGTTAGTGTTATTGTGCTTCCTCTCCTCAGCCGCTAGTGTTATTGTGCTTCCTCCCCTCAGCCGTTAGTGTTATTGTGCTTCCTCTCCTCAGCCGTTAGTGTTATTGTGCTTCCTCTCCCCAGCCGTTAGTGTTATTGTGCTTCCTCTCCTCAGCCGTTAGTGTTATTGTGCTTCCTCTCCTCAGCCGTTAGTGTTATTGTGCTTCCTCTCCCCAGCCGTTAGTGTTATTGTGCTTCCTCTCCTCAGCCGTTAGTGTTATTGTGCTTCCTCCCCCCCAGCCGTTAGTGTTATTGTGCTTCCTCTCCCCAGCCGTTAGTGTTATTGTGCTTCCTCTCCCCAGCCGTTAGTGTTACTGCCCAGCCTCCCCTCAGCCGTTAGTGTTACTGCCCAGCCTCTCCTCAGCCGTTAGTGTTATTGTGCTTCCTCTCCTCAGCCGCTAGTGTTATTGTGCTTCCTCTCCTCAGCCGTTAGTGTTATTGTGCTTCCTCTCCTCAGCCGTTAGTGTTATTGTGCTTCCTCTCCTCAGCCGTTAGTGTTATTGTGCTTCCTCTCCTCAGCCGTTAGTGTTATTGTGCTTCCTCTCCCCAGCCGTTAGTGTTATTGTGCTTCCTCTCCTCAGCCGTTAGTGTTATTGTGCTTCCTCTCCTCAGCCGTTAGTGTTATTGTGCTTCCTCTCCTCAGCCGTTAGTGTTATTGTGCTTCCTCTCCTCAGCCGCTAGTGTTATTGTGCTTCCTCCCCTCAGCCGTTAGTGTTATTGTGCTTCCTCTCCTCAGCCGTTAGTGTTATTGTGCTTCCTCTCCTCAGCCGTTAGTGTTATTGTGCTTCCTCTCCTCAGCCGTTAGTGTTATTGTGCTTCCTCTCCTCAGCCGTTAGTGTTATTGTGCTTCCTCTCCTCAGCCGTTAGTGTTATTGTGCTTCCTCTCCTCAGCCGTTAGTGTTATTGTGCTTCCTCTCCTCAGCCGCTAGTGTTATTGTGCTTCCTCCCCTCAGCCGTTAGTGTTATTGTGCTTCCTCTCCTCAGCCGTTAGTGTTATTGTGCTTCCTCTCCTCAGCCGTTAGTGTTATTGTGCTTCCTCTCCTCAGCCGTTAGTGTTATTGTGCTTCCTCTCCTCAGCCGTTAGTGTTATTGTGCTTCCTCTCCTCAGCCGTTAGTGTTATTGTGCTTCCTCTCCCCAGCCGTTAGTGTTATTGTGCTTCCTCTCCTCAGCCGTTAGTGTTATTGTGCTTCCTCTCCTCAGCCGTTAGTGTTATTGTGCTTCCTCTCCTCAGCCGTTAGTGTTATTGTGCTTCCTCTCCTCAGCCGTTAGTGTTATTGTGCTTCCTCTCCTCAGCCGTTAGTGTTATTGTGCTTCTTCTCCTCAGCCGTTAGTGTTATTGTGCTTCCTCTCCTCAGCCGTTAGTGTTATTGTGCTTCCTCTCCTCAGCCGCTAGTGTTATTGTGCTTCCTCTCCTCAGCCGCTAGTGTTATTGTGCTTCCTCTCCTCGGCCGTTAGTGTTATTGTGCTTCCTCTCCTCGGCCGTTAGTGTTATTGTGCTTCCTCTCCTCAGCCGTTAGTGTTATTGTGCTTCCTCTCCTCAGCCGTTAGTGTTATTGTGCTTCCTCTCCTCAGCCGTTAGTGTTATTGTGCTTCCTCTCCTCAGCCGTTAGTGTTATTGTGCTTCCTCTCCTCAGCCGTTAGTGTTATTGTGCTTCCTCTCCTCAGCCGTTAGTGTTATTGTGCTTCCTCCCCTCAGCCGTTAGTGTTATTGTGCTTCCTCCCCTCAGCCGTTAGTGTTATTGTGTTTCCTCCCCTCAGCCGTTAGTGTTATTGTGCTTCCTCCCCTCAGCCGTTAGTGTTATTGTGTTTCCTCCCCTCAGCCGTTAGTGTTATTGTGCTTCCTCTCCTCAGCCGTTAGTGTTATTGTGCTTCCTCTCCTCAGCCGTTAGTGTTATTGTGCTTCCTCTCCTCAGCCGTTAGTGTTATTGTGCTTCCTCTCCTCAGCCGTTAGTGTTATTGTGCTTCCTCTCCTCAGCCGTTAGTGTTATTGTGCTTCCTCTCCTCAGCCGCTAGTGTTATTGTGCTTCCTCTCCTCAGCCGTTAGTGTTATTGTGCTTCCTCTCCTCAGCCGCTAGTGTTACTGTGCTTCCTCTCCTCAGCCGTTAGTGTTATTGTGCTTCCTCTCCTCAGCCGTTAGTGTTATTGTGCTTCCTCTCCTCAGCCGTTAGTGTTATTGTGCTTCCTGTCAGGCACTGCTAATGTTGGGCTCCTGTGTTAATAATTTAAAGAGCTCCGGGGGTGCGGTGTGAAGCACACATTCCACCCTTACAGGAGAGATAAACTTTACCCTGGGGATAAACTTTCTGCATCATATCCATTTACAAAAGCTGCATCTTTTACATTTATTACGGTTTTCCTCCCTTCCTCAATGGTACAATGGCCGTGTTCTCTTCCTGTGGGAGATCCAAACCTCTGGTCACATGCACACTTAACTGCCTTATGACATCATCAGGTGATTACAAAGCATTAACAGCCCAGCTAAGTTGCGTGGTGCATATTGTACCCCCTCTCACCACAGGGGGTCCCCAGGATTTAACGCTGTGTACCCCTTTCCATGTCTGCCCAACCTGCCACCTGTACCAAACGGCTCTTCTCCCAAAACCGTAACAACCTCCGGATCACTTCCTT
>CM056377.1:3008793-3036293 GCA_029718625.1 Synaphobranchus kaupii | reverse complement strand
GATTGTGTAGTTGGAATGCGCTGTATTCTGAATGCTTTCTAATTGTACTGACATGCAGTCATTTAGACTCACCAGATAACCAGCTTCATGTTGCTGGTATTCTTAACATGGCTCCTGACTGATGAAGCTGAAAAATTCCAATTTCATGCATCTATCTTATGAATATTGCCTGCCTGAAGGGGCTTAACCAAGTACAGTGTCATGGCAGTGGACATTCTGTACTGTAGTATATTATCGGAAACCAGGGATGAGACTCTCCGGATATCAGCTTACTGGTCGAAAACAAAGAGGAGTTTCACCAATCACGAAGTATGTTGGTGTCAACCAATCGAACAAAACTGACAGTGATTGGTGGATGCTTTCTGGCTCTGCTTCTGGAACCCCTGTGGAAATTACCAGGAAGTATCCAGAAAATATCCACCAATCACCATTGCTGATCAAATGTATCTGTTGGTTGTTACCAGCGTACTCCATGATTGATGGAGCTCCTCTGTGTTTTCTCGGAGTAAGGTGATATCTCGACTGCCCTTTCCTTGTTTTATTACCCCTGAGCAGATCATCCAGTAGTTATGATAGGATACAGGAACTGAGTATCTAGTGTGTGCTTAGGTTCTGTGGTAATAGCAGCGAAAGAATGTGTCCAAAAAATGCATCCTCCTTTCCTCCACTACCACCTCCTCTCCTCCATGCCTCGGAAACCAATCTTTACGTCCTAATCTAATGTTGCAGATTACATATTAATTAATGTCTCGACGTAAACCGCAACGTCAGATACATTGTATACTGTACGTGCAACGACTTGTACTTGACACGTACAGGCAGTTTTTCATGGTAAGAGAGGAGTGGAGGAAATGGGGTGAGGAGTGAAGAATATTGGGACGCACCCGTAGTACCTTGTGCATGTTTAGATTCTGTGGTAATAGCAGTGGCAGAAGGTGCTAGTATCTAGTGCGTGTTTATATTCTGTGGTAATAGCAGTGGCAGAAGGTGTAGTATCTAGTGCATGTGTAGATTCTGTGGTAGTAGCAGTGGCAGAAGGTGTATCTAGTGCGTGTTTAGATTATGTGGTAGTAGCAGTGGCAGAAGGTGATGTGGCTGTTCTCTCTGGGCAGGTGTTCAGTGATATGACGGTGGGAGAGGGGGAGGTGATGTGGCTGTTCTCTCTGGGCAGGTGTTCAGTGATATGACGGTGGGAGAGGGGGAGGTGATGTGGCTGTTCTCTCTGGGCCGGTGTTCAGTGATATGACGGTGGGAGAGGGGGAGGTGATGTGGCTGTTCTCTCTGGGCCGGTGTTCAGTGATATGACGGTGGGAGAGGGGGAGGTGATGTGGCTGTTCTCTCTGGGCAGGTGTTCAGTGATATGACGGTGGGAGAGGGGGAGGTGATGTGGCTGTTCTCTCTGGGCCGGTGTTCAGTGATATGACGGTGGGAGAGGGGGAGGTGATGTGGCTGTTCTCTCTGGGCCGGTGTTCAGTGATATGACGGTGGGAGAGGGGGAGGTGATGTGGCTGTTCTCTCTGGGCCGGTGTTCAGTGATATGACGGTGGGAGAGGGGGAGGTGATGTGGCTGTTCTCTCTGGGCAGGTGTTCAGTGATATGACGGTGGGAGAGGGGGAGGTGATGTGGCTGTTCTCTCTGGGCCGGTGTTCAGTGATATGACGGTGGGAGAGGGGGAGGTGATGTGGCTGTTCTCTCTGGGCAGGTGTTCAGTGATATGACGGTGGGAGAGGGGGAGGTGATGTGGCTGTTCTCTCTGGGCAGGTGTTCAGTGATATGACGGTGGGAGAGGGGGAGGTGATGTGGCTGTTCTCTCTGGGCAGGTGTTCAGTGATATGACGGTGGGAGAGGGGGAGGTGATGTGGCTGTTCTCTCTGGGCAGGTGTTCAGTGATATGACGGTG
The DNA here is from genome assembly GCA_029718625.1 of Synaphobranchus kaupii. Classification (NCBI taxonomy): domain Eukaryota; kingdom Metazoa; phylum Chordata; class Actinopteri; order Anguilliformes; family Synaphobranchidae; genus Synaphobranchus; species Synaphobranchus kaupii. The sequence goes on along the minus strand of CM056377.1, from coordinate 3,034,393 downwards.
GGAGAGGGGGAGGTGATGTGGCTGTTCTCTCTGGGCAGGTGTTCAGTGATATGACGGTGGGAGAGGGGGAGGTGATGTGGCTGTTCTCTCTGGGCCGGTGTTCAGTGATATGACGGTGGGAGAGGGGGAGGTGATGTGGCTGTTCTCTCTGGGCAGGTGTTCAGTGATATGACGGTGGGAGAGGGGGAGGTGATGTGGCTGTTCTCTCTGGGCAGGTGTTCAGTGATATGACGGTGGGAGAGGGGGAGGTGATGTGGCTGTTCTCTCTGGGCCGGTGTTCAGTGATATGACGGTGGGAGAGGGGGAGGTGATGTGGCTGTTCTCTCTGGGCAGGTGTTCAGTGATATGACGGTGGGAGAGGGGGAGGTGATGTGGCTGTTCTCTCTGGGCAGGTGTTCAGTGATATGACGGTGGGAGAGGGGGAGGTGATGTGGCTGTTCTCTCTGGGCAGGTGTTCAGTGATATGACGGTGGGAGAGGGGGAGGTGATGTGGCTGTTCTCTCTGGGCAGGTGTTCAGTGATATGACGGTGGGAGAGGGGGAGGTGATGTGGCTGTTCTCTCTGGGCAGGTGTTCAGTGATATGACGGTGGGAGAGGGGGAGGTGATGTGGCTGTTCTCTCTGGGCAGGTGTTCAGTGATATGACGGTGGGAGAGGGGGAGGTGATGTGGCTGTTCTCTCTGGGCAGGTGTTCAGTGATATGACGGTGGGAGAGGGGGAGGTGATGTGGCTGTTCTCTCTGGGCAGGTGTTCAGTGATATGACGGTGGGAGATGGGGAGGTGATGTGGCTGTTCTCTCTGGGCAGGTGTTCAGTGATATGACGGTGGGAGAGGGGGAGGTGATGTGGCTGTTCTCTCTGGGCAGGTGTTCAGTGATATGACGGTGGGAGAGGGGGAGGTGATGTGGCTGTTCTCTCTGGGCAGGTGTTCAGTGATATGACGGTGGGAGAGGGGGAGGTGATGTGGCTGTTCTCTCTGGGCAGGTGTTCAGTGATATGACGGTGGGAGAGGGGGAGGTGATGTGGCTGTTCTCTCTGGGCAGGTGTTCAGTGATATGACGGTGGGAGAGGGGGAGGTGATGTGGCTGTTCTCTCTGGGCAGGTGTTCAGTGATATGACGGTGGGAGAGGGGGAGGTGATGTGGCTGTTCTCTCTGGGCAGGTGTTCAGTGATATGACGGTGGGAGAGGGGGAGGTGATGTGGCTGTTCTCTCTGGGCAGGTGTTCAGTGATATGACGGTGGGAGAGGGGGAGGTGATGTGGCTGTTCTCTCTGGGCAGGTGTTCAGTGATATGACGGTGGGAGAGGGGGAGGTGATGTGGCTGTTCTCTCTGGGCAGGTGTTCAGTGATATGACGGTGGGAGAGGGGGAGGTGATGTGGCTGTTCTCTCTGGGCAGGTGTTCAGTGATATGACGGTGGGAGAGGGGGAGGTGATGTGGCTGTTCTCTCTGGGCAGGTGTTCAGTGATATGACGGTGGGAGAGGGGGAGGTGATGGTGATGTGGCTGTTCTCTCTGGGCAGGTGTTCAGTGATATGACGGTGGGAGAGGGGGAGGTGATGTGGCTGTTCTCTCTGGGCAGGTGTTCAGTGATATGACGGTGGGAGAGGGGGAGGTGATGGTGATGTGGCTGTTCTCTCTGGGCAGGTGTTCAGTGATATGACGGTGGGAGAGGGGGAGGTGATGTGGCTGTTCTCTCTGGGCAGGTGTTCAGTGATATGACGGTGGGAGAGGGGGAGGTGATGTGGCTGTTCTCTCTGGGCAGGTGTTCAGTGATATGACGGTGGGAGAGGGGGAGGTGATGTGGCTGTTCTCTCTGGGCAGGTGTTCAGTGATATGACGGTGGGAGAGGGGGAGGTGATGTGGCTGTTCTCTCTGGGCAGGTGTTCAGTGATATGACGGTGGGAGAGGGGGAGGTGATGTGGCTGTTCTCTCTGGGCAGGTGTTCAGTGATATGACGGTGGGAGAGGGGGAGGTGATGTGGCTGTTCTCTCTGGGCAGGTGTTCAGTGATATGACGGTGGGAGAGGGGGAGGTGATGGTGATGTGGCTGTTCTCTCTGGGCAGGTGTTCAGTGATATGACGGTGGGAGAGGGGGAGGTGATGGTGATGTGGCTGTTCTCTCTGGGCAGGTGTTCAGTGATATGACGGTGGGAGAGGGGGAGGTGATGTGGCTGTTCTCTCTGGGCAGGTGTTCAGTGATATGACGGTGGGAGAGGGGGAGGTGATGTGGCTGTTCTCTCTGGGCAGGTGTTCAGTGATATGACGGTGGGAGAGGGGGGGGGTGATGTGGCTGTTCTCTCTGGGCAGGTGTTCAGTGATATGACGGTGGGAGAGGGGGAGGTGATGGTGATGTGGCTGTTCTCTCTGGGCAGGTGTTCAGTGATATGACGGTGGGAGAGGGGGAGGTGATGTGGCTGTTCTCTCTGGGCAGGTGTTCAGTGATATGACGGTGGGAGAGGGGGAGGTGATGTGGCTGTTCTCTCTGGGCAGGTGTTCAGTGATATGACGGTGGGAGAGGGGGAGGTGATGTGGCTGTTCTCTCTGGGCAGGTGTTCAGTGATATGACGGTGGGAGAGGGGGAGGTGATGTGGCTGTTCTCTCTGGGCAGGTGTTCAGTGATATGACGGTGGGAGAGGGGGAGGTGATGTGGCTGTTCTCTCTGGGCAGGTGTTCAGTGATATGACGGTGGGAGAGGGGGAGGTGATGTGGCTGTTCTCTCTGGGCAGGTGTTCAGTGATATGACGGTGGGAGAGGGGGAGGTGATGTGGCTGTTCTCTCTGGGCAGGTGTTCAGTGATATGACGGTGGGAGAGGGGGAGGTGATGTGGCTGTTCTCTCTGGGCAGGTGTTCAGTGATATGACGGTGGGAGAGGGGGAGGTGATGTGGCTGTTCTCTCTGGGCAGGTGTTCAGTGATATGACGGTGGGAGAGGGGGAGGTGATGTGGCTGTTCTCTCTGGGCAGGTGTTCAGTGATATGACGGTGGGAGAGGGGGAGGTGATGTGGCTGTTCTCTCTGGGCAGGTGTTCAGTGATATGACGGTGGGAGAGGGGGAGGTGATGTGGCTGTTCTCTCTGGGCAGGTGTTCAGTGATATGACGGTGGGAGAGGTGAAGGTGATGTGGCTGTTCTCTCTGGGCAGGTGTTCAGTGATATGACGGTGGGAGAGGGGGAGGTGATGTGGCTGTTCTCTCTGGGCAGGTGTTCAGTGATATGACGGTGGGAGAGGGGGAGGTGATGGTGATGTGGCTGTTCTCTCTGGGCAGGTGTTCAGTGATATGACGGTGGGAGAGGGGGAGGTGATGGTGATGTGGCTGTTCTCTCTGGGCAGGTGTTCAGTGATATGACGGTGGGAGAGGGGGAGGTGATGTGGCTGTTCTCTCTGGGCAGGTGTTCAGTGATATGACGGTGGGAGAGGGGAAGGTGATGTGGCTGTTCTCTCTGGGCAGGTGTTCAGTGATATGACGGTGGGAGAGGGGGAGGTGATGTGGCTGTTCTCTCTGGGCAGGTGTTCAGTGATATGACGGTGGGAGAGGGGGAGGTGATGTGGCTGTTCTCTCTGGGCAGGTGTTCAGTGATATGACGGTGGGAGAGGGGGAGGTGATGTGGCTGTTCTCTCTGGGCAGGTGTTCAGTGATATGACGGTGGGAGAGGGGGAGGTGATGTGGCTGTTCTCTCTGGGCAGGTGTTCAGTGATATGACGGTGGGAGAGGGGGAGGTGATGTGGCTGTTCTCTCTGGGCAGGTGTTCAGTGATATGACGGTGGGAGAGGGGGAGGTGATGTGGCTGTTCTCTCTGGGCAGGTGTTCAGTGATATGACGGTGGGAGAGGGGGAGGTGATGTGGCTGTTCTCTCTGGGCAGGTGTTCAGTGATATGACGGTGGGAGAGGGGGAGGTGATGTGGCTGTTCTCTCTGGGCAGGTGTTCAGTGATATGACGGTGGGAGAGGGGGAGGTGATGTGGCTGTTCTCTCTGGGCAGGTGTTCAGTGATATGACGGTGGGAGAGGGGGAGGTGATGTGGCTGTTCTCTCTGGGCAGGTGTTCAGTGATATGACGGTGGGAGAGGGGGAGGTGATGTGGCTGTTCTCTCTGGGCAGGTGTTCAGTGATATGACGGTGGGAGAGGGGGAGGTGATGTGGCTGTTCTCTCTGGGCAGGTGTTCAGTGATATGACGGTGGGAGAGGGGGAGGTGATGTGGCTGTTCTCTCTGGGCAGGTGTTCAGTGATATGACGGTGGGAGAGGGGGAGGTGATGTGGCTGTTCTCTCTGGGCAGGTGTTCAGTGATATGACGGTGGGAGAGGGGGAGGTGATGGTGATGTGGCTGTTCTCTCTGGGCAGGTGTTCAGTGATATGACGGTGGGAGAGGGGGAGGTGATGGTGATGTGGCTGTTCTCTCTGGGCAGGTGTTCAGTGATATGACGGTGGGAGAGGGGGAGATGGTCTGTGTGGAACTGGTGGCCAGTGACAAGAGCACCACCTTCCAGGGGGTCATATTCCAGGGGTCCATCCGCTACGAGGCCCTGAAAAAGGTCTACGACAACCGGGTGAGAAACTCTCGCTTTTTATTCAAGACAAAGGTCATAAAATTACTGCAACATGGAAAATATACAGGAGAGGTAAGGTATATTAAAACAAAAAACTCAGATTGGGCTTCTGGAAAAACCTCTAAAAGACTATAAGATAGAGCTGGGGTTCTTAAACTGTGTGTGCTGGTTTTGTTCACAGCCATTTTGTTGACGGGTTCAGGCCATTGGAAACATGCGCTAAGTTCTTACGTAATTTTCCATTTATGTTAGCAACACATTGCAGGTTTGGCTCACTGCCATTTAAACTCTTAAATTTTCACAAATGGGTTTCATTGCAGAGAAAAGGTGTCCACACTTCCAGTGGACATTAAAACTGTAATTAACCACAGTTTTACTGCCCCTTACGATTCAGGCCACGGTTGCAGTTGTGGCTGGAGCTAAAACCAGAATAACCACGCAGGGCCCAAGACAGTTTGAGAATCCCTAACAAACAGAACAACTTATTATAAAATTAACATTTTACTCATGTATTAAGTCTCATATAAATTATGAATGCACTTATCCTATATTGTTCATCACACTGAATGAGAGCCCCTTATATATAATATAATTTCATACATAGAGTAATCAAACACATTAGTTGTGGGCCAAAAAAAGACATTATTCCTGATGAATTCTGAAAGCCGTCCACTGATTGGCTGCAAGAGGAGGAATGTCTTTTGCAGGACATCCAGATGGGGGCTCTCAGCTCAGCTTTTCAATTAATAGTTTAATCAGGAGGAATCTGATTGGTTGAGAGTATTGTTTAATGCTTGTGTGCAGATGAGGTGGCAGAAGGATGAATCTGATTGGTTGAGAGACATGTTTAATGATTGTGTGCAGATGAGGTGGCAGAAGGATGAATCTGATTGGTTGAGAGATGTTTAATGCTTAAGTGCAGGTGACGGTGGCAGAAGGAGTAATCTGATTGGTTGAGAGACATGTTTAATGCTTGTGTGCAGATGAGGTGGCAGAAGGATGAATCTGATTAGTTGAGAGACATGTTTAATGCTTAAGTGCAGGTGACGGTGGCAGAAGGAGGAATCTGATTGGTTGAGAGTCATGTTTAATGCTTAAGTGCAGGTGACGGTGGCAGAAGGAGGAATCTGATTGGTTGAGAGTCATGTTTAACGCTTGTGTGCAGATGAGGTGGCAGAAGGAGGAATCTGATTGGTTGAGAGACATGTTTAATGCTTAAGTGCAGGTGACGGTGGCAGAAGGAGGAATCTGATTGGTTGAGAGTCATGTTTAATGCTTGTGTGCAGGTGAGTGTGGCAGCTAAGATGGCCCAGCGCATGTCCTTTGGCTTCTATAAGTACAACAACATGGAGTTTGTGCGGATGAAGGGGCCCCAGGGGAAGGGCCACGCGGAGATGGCGGTAAGCAGGGTGCCCACAGGAGACACCTCGCCCTGCAACACCGAGGAGGACCCCGACTCTCCTGTACACATGGCGGTTAGTACGCGCACACACACAAGCGCACACACACGCACACACACAGGCACACACACACACACAGGCACACACAGGCACACACACACGCACGTGCACATACACGCGCACACACACACAAACCACATACTCACAAACACACGCAGGCACACACACACACACACACACACACACACACACACAGGCACACACACACACACAAACCACATACTCACAAACACACGCAGGCACACACACACACACACACACACACACGCGCAGGCACACACACACACACACACACAGGCACACACACACACACAAACCACATACTCACAAACACACGCAGGCACACACACACACACACAGGCACACACACGCACACATACACGCACACACACAGGCACACACACACACACACACAAACCACATACTCACAAACACACGCAGGCACACACACAAACCACACACATTCACGCACGCGCGCACACACACACACACGCGTACGTACGTACACACACACACACACACACAGGCATACACGCACACACACACAGGCACACACACACACAAACCACATACTCACAAACACACGCAGGCACACACACAAACCACACACATACACACATTCATGCACGCACACACACACACGCACACACAGACGCACACCCCACACACACTTATACATAATAAACGTACTGCCACAAACCCGGTAAAAACAGAAACTCACTCAGATCCGGATACATCACTGTACACAGTGATTTAGTTTGTAAATGGAGATGCACATATTTTGCCCTGCGACAGACACACACAAGCACACACTCTTTCTTTCTGTCTGATGTCTCTCTCTTTCTCTCTCTCTCCCCTTCTCTCGCTCTGCCTCTCTGTCCGTATCCCAGCATGCATTGTGATGCATTGTACTCACTCAGCCCCACTCTGCTGTTCCTGACATCTGCAGCCAATCACAGGAGAGCAGCCTGCAGGATCATTATCATCATCATCATCATATATTCATGTTACTTTCAGCCAGACTGAACCCACCCTGCTACACCTCCCTCTTTTGATATGGTGCCAGTTTTAGTTTGTGACAAACTTTAAATGGTCTTCTCCCGCCTGGCTCTTGATTAAATAGCGTCTAAGCTTTGACATTGTCTGGGCTTGGCTCTAAATTTAGATTTTGGCTGCAGTTTTTGGAGTCAGGCTTTGGGTCAGTGTTCGCCTTTAGCACTTCGTCTGTTACCCTCATGAGAGCAGCGTCGGTCTTTCTTTGCCTTTGTCCTTCACAAGCCGCGCCTCCTGACCCCTGACCCCTGACCCTCGGTCCTGTCTCTGGCCAATCAGGTGACCTCGTTCAGCACGCCGCCCACCCCGGAGAGGAACCGCCCCTCCTTCTTCTCCCCCTCGCTGCGTAGGAAGGTGCCCCGGAACCGCATCGCCGAAATGAAGAAGTCCCACTCGGCCAATGACAGCGAGGAGTTCTTCAGGGAGGAGGAGGGCGGAGGTGAGGAGGCTCCTGCCAGTTCCACACCACCTCTCCTGCACTCCTCCACCCACTACCTTCCTCCTGACTTCCTGTCCTACACCCAAACGCACATTGCGCCGAACAACCTGAAAGCCCGTTTCTGTAGTCTACAGTTTATAATGTAGGAAGTTCACAGCCAGGGGGATTTTTTTACAAAAAGTGTATTTGAGTAAAAAAAAAAGAAAAGAAAAGAAACCGGGGTAGGCAAAGCAACAATCAGTTCCGTCATCGACCTGCAAACCCACATGACCTTTCACGACCAATCAGGAGGCGGATAGGGAACACAAGGGCTCAAATCATCAGAGCCAAAATGGAGGCTTGATGACACATCCCCTGAGCTGCACGCAGAGATCCTATGCCCTGCTGCAACAGCATCTGGAAACAAATCTCAGGACTACACTTCCCATCAGTCAGGATGGCAGCTTATGTGTACCTGTCTAATTAGCACAGTGGCTGTGGCACGGAGCATTACTTACAGATGTCTCTCACTACGAGGCTGCAGAGACGTTGAGTTAACACTGACGAGAAGCCTTACGTCAACTGTCATTGTTTCATACACAAGCCCGGAGGCCTGTTCTGAGCAGGCCTGAATGTATACGCTCTGTCTTTTAAAACTGTCACCTAAGTGCAGCGGTATATAAATATTTATTTCTATATATCTTACTGTTAGACTGGTGGAATAAAAAGAAAATGCATCTATCATGTTGATTAAATATAAAACCCAGCCAAAAAAAATGTGAATAATTCACATCAGGCTGCACTGAGGAAGGAGACATTTTCACAGTTGATAAATCAAGTCGTGAATCATGAATCAAGTCTATTTTTAAACAACTTCAGTTACCTTTTTTAAAGAACAGACACCCGTGTGTGAGTGAGTTACGCAACCCTGGTTTAACACTGACCTGCCACATATCAGCGTTCTACAGTACATTTAAAACTCATAAATGTAAAAACATTTAAATATTTCCAGTAAACATTAAAATATGAGTGAGCTGATTAAGGTAATAATAAATAATAATAATAAACTTTATTTGTATAGCACCTTTCATACATAAAATGCAGCCCAAAGTGCTTCACAACAATAAAAAACAAAATACAGAACAAAAGCAATAGAAGAAAAATAGACATAAAAGACAATAGAACATTTACAAGACAATATAAAAGGAAATAAGATAAAAACAGATAAAAGGCTACAGTGCAAGAATAGATAGCCCCGGTTTCTGTACACTGGTGTGTCTGTACACTGATGTCTCTCTGTACACTGGTGTCTCCCCAACAAACCACAAACAGCCTGCTACCTGCCATCTGCTACACACCGTACAGCCTCTCTCTCTGGGTGATAATATACCTGTCAGCTCCGCTGCAGGACTTTTGTCCCTCCTTCGAGGTATATTTGCCCATGGGTGGGAGCAGCATACAGCCCCCACAGTTTGAATCACTCCGCAGTGTGACGAACCCGTCGGTCCCTAGTCAAACTTTTAAGTTGAGCGCTCTACTGTCCTCTTTCTACATTTTGATTTTCATTTGCCCATGGGTGGGAGCAGCATACAGCCTCCACAGTTTGAATCACTCCGCAGAGTGACGAACCCGTCGGTCTCTAGTCAAACTTTTAAGTTGAGCGCCCTACTGGCCTCTTCTTTCACCTCACTATACAGAATAAAAGAAAGAAAATAAATAAAATAAAATAATAATAATAAAATAAATAAAAGATAAAACAGCTTTAAAAAGATAAATAAGCTTAAAGATAAATAAATTAGACTAGTACATGGTAATAAAAATAATAAATAACAGTAGCCTAAAAGTAAGAAAATTAAATTCAAATTCAAATTAAAAGGCAGAGTAAGCTAACTGAAGGCAAGTTTAAGTAGGTGTGTTTTAAGAAGTTTCTTAAAAGTGTTAGGAGTTTCTGCCTCTCTGATATTGCCTGGTAAGGCGTTCCAAAGCCTAGGGGCATAAAAGCTAAAAGCCGCCTCAGCGCAGAGAAGCAGTGGAGGATCTAAGGGTTCTACTAGGCACATGTTCCTGAATGCAGTCACCTAAGTATGTTGGTGCTAAACCTTTCATCGTTTTAAAAACGAGAAGAAGAACCTTAAAATCTATTCTAAAACGCACAGGTAGCCAGTGTAGTTTAAGGAGTGTGGGGGTAATGTGGTCTCTCTTTTTTGTGCCAGTCAATACCCTTGCAGCCGCATTCTGAACTAACTGTAGTTTTTTAATGCTTTTTTGGGGGAGACCAGAGAGAAGGCTATTGCAGTAGTCAAGGCGACTTGTGATAAAAGCATGCATAAGCTTTTCTGCGTCTGCTTGTCGGAGGAGAGGTCTGACCTTTGCAATGTTTCTTAAATGAAAGAAGGCAATTTTAGTAACATTTCTTATATGGGGCTCAAAGGTTAGGTCATTATCTATAATAACGCCTAGATTCTTGGCTTCCCGATTACTGCACAGGCCCAGATGCTCTAGATTTTTTGATATTGCATCTCTTTGAGGTCTTGGTCCAATCAAAATGGCCTTTTGTCATCGTTCAACTGGAGAAAGTTCTGGGACAACCACATTTTTATATCTTTCAGACACTTCTTCAGTGAGCTGAGTGGACTTGTATCACCAGGGAACACAGAAATGTACAATTGTGTGTCATCAGCATAGCTGTGGAAATTAACACTATGCTTTCTAATGATATTACCCAGTGGTAGCATATACAAAGAGAACAGTAAAGGCCCAAGAATAGATCCTTGAGGGACCCCACATGTAATACTAACCGTGTCAGACACAGCGTCTCCTAGTGCAGCAACAAATCCTCTCCCAGTAAGGTAAGATTTAAACCACTCTAGCACTGGTCCCGAAAGACCCACCCAATGTTCCAGACGGTGCATTAAAATGTTGTGATCCACTGTATCAAACGCAGCACTCAAGTCCAATAAAACTAGAACAGCAACACCACCACTGTCAATGGTTACCCGCTGGTCATTTACAACCTTTACCAGGGCAGTCTAGTAGTTTCAATAATGTGCCAAGCTCTTCCAGATAGTGATAAACTAAGAACATTTACTTATACATTTGTAGGGGGGGGGGGGTATTAGATTGCTGCTATGTCCTGTATATTTTCTTCAGATTGATAAAGGATTAGATGTGCTTTAAGATGGAACAGTACATTGCACATTCAATATTGATTCCTGTTTGTATCACGGCGGTTAAAAGCTTTGCACATGCTCATTAGAGAAGACTACGGGGATTCTGTGGATTTACTTTTCAAAAGGAATTAAAAAAGTGGATTAGAGGCTGTTTAAGTAGTCAGCAGTACAGGAGGCCATGGGTGGAGATCAGGTGAAGGGTAATTTCACACATTTCATATCTCACGTGTGTGTATCTCTGGTGTTTGTGTATATCTCAGGTGTGTGTGTGTGTGTGTGTGTGTGTGTGTGTGTGTGTGTGTGTGTGTGTGTGTGTGTGTGTGTGTGTGTGTGTGTGTGTGTATCAGGTGTGTGTGTGTGTGTGTGTGTGTATGTGTATCTAAGGTGTGTGTGTGTGTATATCTCAGGTGTGTGTGTGTGTGTGTGTGTGTGTATGTGTATCTAAGGTGTGTGTGTGTGTATATCTCAGGTGTGTGTGTGTGTGTGTGTGTGTGTGAGGTGTGTGTCTCAGGTGTTTGTGTATATCTCAGGTGTGTGTGTGTTTGTTTGTGTATATCTCAGGTGTGTGTGTGTGTGTGTGTGTATATAAGGTGTGTGTGTGTATATCTCAGGTGTGTGTCTCAGGTGTTTGTGTATATCTCAGGTGTTTGTGTATATCTCAGGTGTGTGTGTGTGTATCAGGTGTGTGTCTCAGGTGTTTGTGTATATCTCAGGTGTGTGTGTGTGTGTGTGTTTGTTTGTGTATATCTCAGGTGTGTGTGTGTGTGTGTGTGTGTCTCAGGTGTTTGTGTATATCTCAGGTGTGTGTGTGTGTGTGTTTGTTTGTGTATATCTCAGGTGTGTGTGTGTGTGTGTGTGTGTGTATATCTCAGGTGTGTGTCTCAGGTGTTTGTGTATATCTCAGGTGTGTGTGTGTGTGTCTCAGGTGTTTGTGTATATCTCAGGTGTGTGTGTGTATGTGTGTGTATCAGGTGTGTGTCTCAGGTGTTTGTGTATATCTCAGGTGTGTGTGTGTGTGTGTGTCTCAGGTGTTTGTGTATATCTCAGGTGTGTGTGTGTGTGTGTGTGTCTCAGGTGTGTGTGTGTATGTGTGTGTGTCTCAGGTGTTTGTGTATATCTCAGGTGTGTGTCTCAGGTGCTTGTGTATATCTCAGGTGTGTGTGTGTGTGTGTCTCAGGTGTTTGTGTATATCTCAGGTGTGTGTGTGTGTGTCTCAGGTGTTTGTGTATATCTCAGGTGTGTGTGTGTGTGTGTGTGTGTGTCTCAGGTGTATATCTCAGGTGTTTGTGTATATCAGGTGTGTGTGTGTGTGTGTGTGTGTGTGTCTCAGGTGTTTGTGTATATCTCAGGTGTGTGTGTGTGTGTATATCTCAGGTGTTTGTGTATATCTCAGGTGTGTGTGTGTGTGTGTGTCTCAGGTGTATATCTCAGGTGTTTGTGTATATCTCAGGTGTGTGTGTGTGTGTCTCAGGTGTTTGTGTATATCTCAGGTGTGTGTGTGTGTGTGTGTGTCTCAGGTGTATATCTCAGGTGTTTGTGTATATCTCAGGTGTGACCCTTTGTCGCTCTGACTCTCAGACCTGCACAACGCCACTAACCTGCGCTCACGCTCGTTGTCTGGGACGGGCCGCTCCCTGGTGGGCTCCTGGCTGAAGCTCAACAGGACAGACGACTACTTCCTGCTGTACTCCCACCTCACCTACGTCACACTGCCCCTGCACCGAATCACCACAGGTGAGCCTTCTCCCCTCCCCCTTTCCTTCCCCCTCCCCTAAATGTAAATTATAATTAAATATTTCAATGTAAAGGCCAGCCGCTACATGCATGCTGTGGGCCTTTAAACTACCTTTAATTTAGCTGCAGCCTGCTCCTGCTGCTGCCCCTCCCCTCTGATCAGCGCTGTTCCTTTCTCCCCCCCTCCCCTCTGATCACTGCTGTTCCGTTCTCCCCCCCTCCCCTCTGATCACTGCTGTTCTGTTCTCCCCCCTCCCCTCTGATCAGCACTGTTCCGTTCTCCCCCCTCCCCTCTGATCACTGCTGTTCCGTTCTCCCCCCTCCCCTCTGATCACTGCTGTTCTGTTCTCCCCCCTCCCCTCTGATCTGTGCTGTTCCTTTCTCCCCCCTCCCCTCTGATTACTGCTGTTCCTTTCTCCCCTGCAGACATACTGGAAGTGAGACAAAGGCCCATTCTGATGACATAGCAATGAGATCCACTGCCTCAGAAACACTACTAAGTGCCTATTGCATCGGGCCACCTACACAACAGCGCCACCTAGTGTCAAAGGCAGCGAACCAAAAAATAAGAGAAAAAGGAAAAAGGAAAAAAACAACAAAAAAAAACAACATAACCACAGAAAAGGGAAGCCTTCGGAAAGAAAAACCAGCCAATCAAAAAGTGCCTCTTCCTTCCTCCCCAACGACTGCTCAGCGAGGAACAGCAGGCTCGAGGCGGTCTCCGGGGTAACAGGTAACGGACTCTGGGAGGCAGTTCTCTCCGAAACCCCCGCCCCCACCCCCCCCTCTTAAAAAAAAACATTTATGGTGGTCGTTTTTTTCCACTTCACATGGGACTGACACAGCACATGCTGAACTTTGACCTGGAAGTAAAGAGGGGGGAAAAAGAATGTCCCCGCTTTTCCTGTAAATAGCTCTGACTCTCAGCCGCCTCTTCACTCATAGGCATTGAACAAAGACCCCCCTCCCTCTCTCTTTACCATGGAGTTTTTTTAAAAACAAAGGGATGTACAGACTTCTCCTGGTGATTTTTACCCACATAGGTGTGTGTGTGTTACAAGCGATTCAGTGTTGGGATGGGCGGGTGGGGTCAGTGTTAAGAGGGTCCGTGTGTGCTGTGGCCTTTCTTCGCTTCAATAACGCGCCTTCCGTCCGTCTGTCCATCCGTCCGTCAGCACTGACGTCTAAAGGGTCTGATACTGTGTATTAATCACTTTATCACTTTCACACTTACTGTAGGAGGGGGTGCAGCTGTGCACTTATTCACCCTAACCCCTACCCTTAGCCCCTACCCCTAGCCCCTAACCCCTACCCTTAGCCCCTAACACTAACCCCTACCCTTAGCCCCTAACCCATACCCTTAGCCCCTAGCTCTAACCCCTACCCTTAGCCCCTAACCCCTACCCTTAGCCCCTAGCTCTAACCCCTACCCTTAGCCCCAAACACTAACCCCTACCCTTAGCCCCTAGCCCCTAACCCCTACCCTTAGCCCCTAACACTAACCCCTACCCTTAGCCCCTAACCCCTACCCTTAGCCCCTAGCTCTAACCCCTACCCTTAGCCCCAAACACTAACCCCTACCCTTAGCCCCTAACTCTAACCCCTACCCTTAGCCCCAACCCCTAGCCCCTAACCCCTAACCCCTACCCTTAGCCCCTACCCTTAGCCCCTAACCCTAACCCCTAACCCCTACCCTTAGCCCCTAGCCCCTAACACTAACCCCTAACCCCTACCCTTAGCCCCTAACTCTAACCCCTACCCTTAGCCCCAACCCCTAACTCTAACCCCTACCCTTAGCCCCTAACCCCTACCCTTAGCCCCAGCCCCTAGCCCCTACCCTTAGCCCCAACCCCTAGCCCCTAACTCTAACCCCTACCCTTAGCCCCTACCCTTAGCCCTAGCCCCTAACTCTAACCCCTACCCTTAGCCCCAGCCCCTAGCTCTAACCCCTAACCCCTACCCTACCCCTACACACAAGAACAAAGCCAGCGGAGCCGGACCTGGCAGCTTTGGCGATTTCTGCTGATCAAACTGTGGACTTTCAGGAGTTCAGTGACTTAATCACACATTGAATGTTATAAATGGTATAATGGTATTATAAAGGTTGTAGGTCTTTTGTCTAATGAGTAAACATGCTCCAACTGAAGGTTATGAGACATCCAACAAACAAACAAATGTTAAAGCCAGCTTCCCAAAAAACAAAAACAGAACTTGTATTTATTTGTTTGTATATAGAACACACCACTTTGGCCAGGACACCTGTACCTGTACACCTGACTGCTCTTCACCTGTGGCTCTGTAAACTGTGGGAAGTGATCAGTAATGTAATAGTTCCAGCGATCACTAGTGTTCCAGCATCACACACACCTCCACCTGCCTCCGCTGCTGTGAGTGATCACAGGTGTGGGGTTCTATGCCGTAAGCGTGGGGGTAACTACGACAGGCCTTTGCACAGGTGTGTGGTTCTATGCCGTAAGTGTGGGGGTAACTACGACAGGCCTTTGCACAGGTGTGGGGTTCTATGCCGTAAGTGTGGGGGTAACTATGACAGGCCTTTGCACAGGTGTGGGGTTCTATGCCATAAGTGTGGGGGTAACTACGACAGGCCTTTGCACAGGTGTGGGGTTCTATGCCGTAAGTGTGGGGGTAACTATGACAGGCCTTTGCACAGGTGTGGGGTTCTATGCCGTAAGTGTGGGGGTAACTATGACAGGCCTTTGTTGTGATTGACTTGGTCAGGAGGAGACAGTCTTGACTGAACATCAGTAGTGTTGAGTGTGTTTAAAGCACTCCTCTGCCTTTAGTGCTGATGTGTGTGTGCGCTCGTATGTGCGTGGGCATGTGTGTGCTCGTGTGTGTGTGCACGCGTGTGCGTGTGCTCGTGTGTGTGCACGCGTGTGCGTGTGTGTGTGTGCTCTTGTCCGTGTGTGTGCGTGTGTGTGTGTTAGTGTAGGCGAAGGCTAGGACATCACCAGCCACGCCCACATTGTCCCTCCAGAGGTGCTGAATGGGACCCCCCCCCCCACAACACACCACACCCCGTTCCCCCCACCCTCCTAATCCACCTCAATCACCGTAGCACAGTTCAAGACACACACACACACACACACACACACACACACACACTACAGCGCTATCCACACAGTTCATGATCGCGCTCTTTTTTGTGTGTGTGTTTTTTACACCCACGGCTGGGTCACACACTGTGCTGGCCTAGATCAAACGGAGCTGCTTTTCCTTGCAATTCCTTTCCTCTTAATATCCAAACAGTGAGCTCATCCTGCAGAGGGATGCTGGGTAATTGTTAGCTATGCTGTAAATAAGGGCATAAGACTAAGACTAGGCAGCTCTGGAGCAAAGCAAGCAAACAGCACACCTTTACTGTGTCTTTGGGTCGACCGTGGGCAGCAGGGCAGCATTATATTTGGGTTTAAGAGCTGTTATGACTGCTTTAATAACTTTAATAACACCTCCAGTTCCCACCAGCAGATGGGACACCTGCGCAGCGTTTAACTGCTTTTTAAACATTTTCAGTCCTCATTCTTTTTTATTATTATTATTATTATTATTCCTGTGAGCTTATAGAGAAGCTTGTATTCAGATTTAAATACCAAGCGAAGCGGTTTTATTTTCCTTTGTAAAGGAGTCTGTTTTTGTGGCACAGATGGTTCCTCACACTTTAACAGCCACTTTTTATATTGAGCAAAAGAGAAAAAGAGAGAAGTGGTTGTCCATGTGCATGTTCAGTCCATACTCTGTCCCTTTCTGTACTTTATGAAAATACAGATTACCAGATAAAACTGCTCACTGTGTGTGCTTTTCTTTACATTACGCATATTCATTGATACTAATCAGAGAAGGGCTTGTGAGGATGAAGGGCTTATGAGGATGAAGAGCTTGTGAGGATGAAGGCCTTCACCCCCAAGCCAAGTACTACAACACCACGATCTAAAATCACAATCACACCATTTCATAACCGATCAAATCATGCAAGTTGTGCCATTATACAAACTGGATTTGGACGGTGAAATGAGTCTCCCTTTTTAATCGCAAGTGCATAAGACTGAAGAGAATGTGTCAGAACAAGACTGCCAACAATGTCCAAAACCAAAAAAATAAAAATAGACTAAATTTGGCAACGGCTCCCTCTAGTGGCAACCATACTGCTAGTTCCAGGAACACAAATCTTGCTGAAATTCTGAAGACCCTCTGATATCTGCAATGTGAGACCTGCCATTCCGGGGTGTTGGTAGTGGGGGGGGAAAGGCTTTGGCTGTGTGAATCAGAGCCCCATCTACTGCATCCTGTGTACTGTTTACTGTTCATTGTATACTGTGTACTCTTTACTGTATACGGGTAAGTACACGACATGCAGTATGCGAAAATTATCCTTATCATTTTCCAACCGTACTGTGGAAGTGTCGTAAGACGTCCCACCCTTGCGCAGTCATGTCACGTGTTTTTGGTGTTATTGAAGGAAAATATCAGCGAAGCTGCACGTCATATTTATGCGACCAAAATGTTCGCTTATTTATTGAAAAGTATGCTCCCGAATATACACAGCAAAACCCCAGAAGTAAGTATAACATACAGGGGTTTTAAGTATACTACATTTAGAGAAAATGTTGCTAAACTACTTTCTCGTCCTGTCTACTGAACAAGCATACTCAATAGTATGGAAGGGTGCTTTTTGGCACACAGCCCCGGGCTGTGTCCGAATCAGAGCCCTATCTACTGCGCCCTGTCTCCTGCGTACAGTGCACTGTATCCGAATCAGAGCCCTATCTACTGCGCCCTGTCTCCTGCGTACAGTGCACTGTATCCGAATCAGAGCCCTATCTACTGCGCCCTGTCTCCTGCGTACAGTGCACTGTATCCGAATCAGAGCCCTATCTACTGCGCCCTGTCTCCTGCGTACAGTGCACTGTATCCGAATCAGAGCCCTATCTACTGCGCCCTGTCTCCTGCGTACAGTGCACTGTATCCGAATCAGAGCCCTATCTACTGCGCCCTGTCTCCTGCGTACAGTGCACTGTATCCGAATCAGAGCCCTATCTACTGCGCCCTGTCTCCTGCGTACAGTGCACTGTGTCTGAATCAGAGCCCTATCTACTGCGCCCTGTCTCCTGCGTACAGTGCACTGGCAGAAGTGTGCTGTTTAATGTGCAGTTTAGCAGTCTGCGAAAAATATCGGCCATACTATTTTCCAACCGCACTGTGGAAGTGTCGTAAGCAGGTCATAAGACGTCCCACCAGTGTTGCCATGTCCGCGGTTTTACAGCTAAATTGGGATACTTTCAATGTGACGTCACGGGTAAAAATGAAAAGTCGCAAAGCACACACTTATTTTAAAAAGTAAAAACATGATGATTTGGGCTAGTTTTGAGTCGCCATTTGGCTGGAAAGAGCTGGCAACCCTGTGCCCCACTCTTGCGTTGCCTTGTCACGTGTTTTTGTTGTATTTGAAGGAAAACGTCAGCGAAGCTGCGCCTCATTTTGTTTTTAAACGAAGCTTCATGTCACATTCATGTGACCAAAATGTGTGTGTACTCCCAAATGTACTCAGCGAAACCCCGGAAGTAAGTGTGTCATCCGGGTGTTTGAAGTATACTGCAATTTGGAAAAAATTTGCGTACTCTATGACTTTATCGTCCTATCTACTCAACAATGTGGGAGTGCTGATTGGGACACGGCCCCAGCATACTCAATAGTATGGAAGGGTGCTGATTGGGACACAGCCCCAGTGTATTCAAGCATACTCAATAGTATGGAAGGGTGCTGATTGGGACACGGCCCCAGCATACTCAATAGTATGGAAGGGTGCTGATTGGGACACAGCCCCAGTGTATTCAAGCATACTCAATAGTATGGAAGGGTGCTGATTGGGACACAGCCTCAGCCAGTACCAGTATGGAGCCAAAATGAACATGACAGCAATGGGTATGTCCCATACATAAAGGACTTTTCAAGTGATGTCAAGTTTATGGTTGGAAAATCTCCTGAGCTCAACTGTCAACACACATTTTTCATAGCCAACCTTCTAGACTAGCAATCAACTAGCTGGTTATAGCAAGGAACCTTGGGCTATTTCAGGGGGTTAAGAATGTGAATAGCACACGGTGTGTGTGAGAATGCTGCAGTACTATAGTTATCAAAGAATGTGTTTTAAATTTGTAGCTGTGCTTCACTTAGGGCTTTATTGTATGAAGTTTATTACCGTTCACACAGGACTGTTTTTGTTCGGCCATTTTGGCGAGACGTATAAGTCACAACTCTGCCAATCTGTGTTGCATCAAGGATCCCCATTTCCCCGACTTGATCATCCGACATAAGCTGTTCATGTGGACCATGAATCTGACACCACATGCAGCATCAGTGTAGTACCAGCATGGAGCCAAAATGGACGTGACAGCAATGTGTGTGTCCCAGACAGAAGAAAGGACTGAGCACTGAACTGAAACGTGTAGTGGTTTATTGACCAATCACTCACACCGTTACTGACAAACGCATCATCAGGCACCGTCGCACCAATCGTGCGTCACCTTCCACAAGGCAATACAAAGGACACTTGGAAAATAAAACTGACCAGACGCACATTTGAAACGCACATTTGCCAGGTATAAAAACAAGCTCCATGTTTTTTTTTTTTTCAGGACTCATTCGCAAACAACCAGGGGATGTTAAGACAGTGTTAAGACTGGCATACCATATACCATACAATACCCTGGGGTACTGAAGCTACCATACCATACCATACCATACCCATACCATACCAAACCATACCATACCATACCCTGGGGTACTGAACCAGGCGCTTTCAGACAGATTTGTAGGAAGGACTGGGTTGAAACATTTACACGAGCACGCTTTTCTGCGTCTGCTAGAATAAATATTCTAAAATCTGGCCATTTACAGCAAGTAGCCAGAATGACACTAAAAAAATATATATAATTCAAGTTTTGAAGACAATGGTGAACATCTACTGGTACGATTAAGTTTCTGCAAACACAAATCGAATATCAACTGTAATGTTACGAGTCTAAAATTGAAACGGGTTACAAGACTCCTAATGCTAAATAAAATGTCCTATAGATGTGCTCAGTCATACATTTTTTTTGTCTGTTTAAGTCTTTTTAGTTGCTGAAAAGCCAAGCAGTTTCAAAACTTGCAATTGGTTTCATGTTTTTTTTTTTTCTTCTTTTATATATAAACAAGGAACAGGTAACGGTACAAAACATTCAGGCTGATCTCACTGTCTTTCACTCCTCTGGCTCACTGTTCCAAACCAACAGTACCGCAAAAACCGCTGAAATTACATACCGCACCTGGGGGTGCTCTTCTTCCACTAAACTAAAAAGAAAATAAGTCAAAATAGCAGCAAAAATTCAAACATGACGGAATGTTCGTGGATCAACTAAAAAATAGTTTTTTTCCTTTTATTTTTAACAAATTGTAATAAACTTCAAAAGAGAGAAATCTGGATGAGGATTCAGTTCAGCATTTGGGTTGATGAGTGGCCAGAAAAAAAAAAAAAAAAAAAAATTTTCCTCAATTTCATGAGCAACCAACCGAAACGGACTAAATATGTACAGGCATGCAAATAACAGGGCCTTTATTAGACTGTGACAGATGAGAATACGGTGTGTGAACACGTGGATCCCAGGCTTCCTATCCAGGAGGGGGGTGGGGGGGCCTTTTCAGGCGGGACAGAATGCAGGAACTGGGGCGGGCGGGGGCTTGGGAAAATTTGTTAAAACAACGTGGCCAATTTTTGTGATTTTGGTGTTTAAGCAGACTGGGGGCGGGGACGGGGGCTGGCTCACACCTTCTCCTGCAGGGTTTTGTGATTTTGGTGTTTAAGCAGGCGGGGCGGGGGCTGGCTCACACCTTCTCCTGCAGGGTTTTGTGATTTTGGTGTTTAAGCAGGCAGACTGGGGGCGGGGACAGGGGCGGGCTCACGCCTTCTCCTGCAGGGTTTTGTGAAGTTCGTCGGCGTCCGCGGCCGTTTTGACTCTGATTAGAAGCGGGACGGGGGCGCTGGAGTTCTTGTCGTCCACGGGAGGGTTGGGCACGCACACCACCATCACGTTGTTCTTGCCCATTCGGGAGCAGGGCATGGACGCCGGAACCATGATGTTCAGCAAAATGTTTCCTGTGGGGGGAGAGAGAGCATCGCACAGTCTTTCAGAATGCTACACCCCACTGCCGTCCTCCAATCACAGAGCCGATGACATCAACTGTGGGCTCCGATTGGAGGATTACGCTGCTCCGAGACAGTATGGAGCAAGGGCACAGAAGGGTTATAATCACCTCATTTCTGCCAATGAGTTTATGAAAAACAAATGTTCACTTCAACATTTTAATGCAGTGTGAAACATCTCGCTGTTGTTTTTCAGTTCAGCAACACACCCATTTGTAGCTGTAAGCCTACACCCTAGTTACGGTAAGGTCAACTTGTAAGATAAAAATAAATTTAAGCCATCACTTTACATTTTAAGCCATCAAACTTGTATTTCTCCCAAAATACTGGCATCCATTATGTGGAAAAAAAATAAAATAAAATAAAACCCAGTTTTTTTCCCCAGTCTGGATTATTTACACAGGCTGAAATTCTCTGACTATTCTCTTGTTTTGTTTAGTCTTAAATGCACATGCAAATATTAGTGCCATGTAATTGTTGCCTCTTTGTAACGCAGGATTCTTCGGACTGTACTCTATTTAGCTGCATATCTGCATTACTTCAAATGTCCACTAGAGGGACCACAAACACAAATAGACCCACCAAGTGCCCCTAGAGAAAACGGCAGGCCCAGCATCCTGCTGACTGCTTTGAGTACACTGACATTAATATGGAGGTGCTGCAGGGCTGCTTCAGTGCGGGTCTTTGTGTGGCGATGCACTCCCCCCTTGCTGGGCGAGGCTCTCCTGCGCTATGATTGGACGTACAAAAGAGGCCAAGTGCTCTGGGATAGGTTCAGCCAGAGCGCTCTGCTGAGAACATTAATTTGCAGTGCCCTTTCAGTTTTTTTTTTTTTTAAAAGGACAAAAGCTGCTCTACAATCCTGTGTAGTTGCAGTAAAAGAGAGGCTGGACATGGTTTGAAGTAACACAAGCAGTTTTTTTTTTTTTTGTTTTTTTTTTAAAAAGGAGATTCGTCTGATGCAGAATTCTCCAAATTAGCCCAGTGACTTCAACCCCCACTGTCAGAACTGTGAGGGTGTGGTCTCAGATGCTTTTCCGCCAATTAAATGGGCTCTGCTTAGCAATCGCCGTGGAAACGGGAACAGCAAACCTGCCTGCTTTTGTTCACGGCTCTGATTTCCAGTTCTGAAGCACTGGAACAAGGGGCTGTTGTGTGCTTAAAATGCACGATGCTACAGCCATGCTAAGTTTGTGGCTCTTTTTTGTAAATTTATTATTTATTTATTATTATTATTATTTTTTTACCACTGGCCCGTGACAGACATGGAAGCTTGGCTAGCTTAGACAGATTAGATCAGTTTGCTCATAAAATGGCTCAGGTGAGGCTGGGTACGTTAGCAGCATACCGTGAGGCTAGGTACGTTAGCTGCAGTACGTTAGCCGCATACCGGAGGCTGGGTACGTTAGCCGCATACCAGAGGCTGGGTACGTTAGCCGGATACCGTGAGGCTGGGTACGTTAGCCGCGTACCGTGAGGCTGGGTACGTTAGCCGCGTACCGTGAGGCTGGGTACGTTAGCCGCGTACCGTGAGGCTGGGTACGTTAGCCGCGTACCGTGAGGCTGGGTACGTTAGCCGCATACCGTGAGGCTGGGTACGTTAGCCGCGTACCGTGAGGCTGGGTATGTTAGCAGCGTACCGTGAGGCTGGGTATGTTAGCAGCGTACCGTGAGGCTGGGTACGTTAGCCGCGTACCGTGAGGCTGGGTACGTTAGCCGCATACCGTGAGGCTGGGTACGTTAGCCGCGTACCGTGAGGCTGGGTACGTTAGCAGCGTACCGTGAGGCTGGGTACGTTAGCCGCATACCGGAGGCTGGGTACGTTAGCCGCATACCGGAGGCTGGGTACGTTAGCAGCATACCGTGAGGCTAGGTACGTTAGCTGCAGTACGTTAGCCGCATACCGGAGGCTGGGTACGTTAGCCGCATACCGGAGGCTGGGTACGTTAGCCGTGTACCGTGAGGCTGGGTACGTTAGCCGCGTACCGTGAGGCTGGGTACGTTAGCCGCGTACCGTGAGGCTGGGTACGTTAGCCGCGTACCGTGAGGCTGGGTACGTTAGCCGCGTACCGTGAGGCTGGGTACGTTAGCAGCAGTACGTTAGCACCATACCGTACCTAAGTTAGTGTCGGCTCGGATTAGAAGCTGGGTCTTCCCTTCAGCCACCTGCTTTAGATGCAGCGTCCCCACTCCTTTCTCCTTGAACTCGTTATCTTTCTTGTAAAACAGTTTGCACCTGAAAAATACAGAAATCAAAAACACAAAAAAAAACTTTAAAAAAACACAGGGAATAACATTGCATTCATTCGGCAGACGTTTTTATCCAAAGTTCTGTAACAAAAAAAAGCATACCGTGGGAGAAACAAAATTGGAATGTGCTCAATTTGAAAAAGACTTGGGAGTTTCTCCTGACAAATTTTCCTATTGAACTCTATGGAAAAATAAGTCAGGAGAAGAAACCCTTCAAGTTATCCATCCATATCGACTGTATTTCTGGCAGCAGAGTGATGATTTAAGGCTTGTTTGATACGTCAGACCCTTAGAGCCATTTAGCCAACCATGTGTTTCCATACTGTTCCAGTGTAATTTACAGCTAAATCTAGTCCAACCCCCCAATTCCCATAGAGATCCATTCAAATGCAGAGACGTTATAGTATCACTTGTAAGAGTACCAGAAAATAAGATAGTCTTTTGATGCTGTTGGGTCACAGACATCAGGAAGTCATGGCATGCAAAGGATATGTGACCAAATATTAAAAGTTTAAAGGCACAGTCAACTTAGTGTATGTAAACTTCTGACCCACTGGAATTGTGATAGTGAATTAAAAGTGAAATAATCTGTCTGTAAACAATTGTTGGAAAATTACTTGTGTCATGCACAAAGTAGATGTCCTAACTGACTTGCCAACACGATAGTTTGCTAACATGAAATCTGTGGAGTGGTTAAAAATGAGCTTTAATGACTTCAACCTAAGTGTATGTAAACTTCTGACTGA
This sequence comes from Synaphobranchus kaupii, assembly GCA_029718625.1. Lineage (NCBI taxonomy): Eukaryota > Metazoa > Chordata > Actinopteri > Anguilliformes > Synaphobranchidae > Synaphobranchus > Synaphobranchus kaupii. The sequence goes on along the minus strand of CM056377.1, from coordinate 3,010,821 downwards.
AACTGTATATATATTTTTTTTAAATATTGGTACACAATTATGATTTTTACCTATTTGTGAACCAGTTATTTTTACTAACCAATTACATTTGTCTATTCCAGAGAGATTTGTTGAGTACAAAAACAATTGTGAATAAATTATTTCAATTTTGTTTGTAAGATACTAAAAATATATTTGTGTGAGGTTCATATTTAATGACTTATTAGAATCACTTCAATAAGTTTAACCCAAAGCACCACACTGTACTGTAGCAAGCCACTATACATTTTTTAAAAATCATCGTACAAAGCACCACAAAGCCAAACCCATACACCCCGCCGTTTTTCTGGCTGAAATCCGATTGGTGGACACTGATGTCCGACACTGGCACACAGAAAATGAGAGATCAGTCCACGCTCACTTTTTTGAATAGAAAGCGTCGTCCTCCTTGACTTCCGTGACAACGGGCTTGGGGGGCTCCTCGGACTCCTCATCCGCACCTCCGTTCTGATCTGGGTGGGAAAGGGGGGGGGGGGGGGGTTAATGAGAGAAAATGCATTTGATCTGGATTTAAATAGTCGTTTCTTTGGAATGTTTTTTTTTTTTTTTTCTTCAAAAATTCTAAGTCAGTGTTCTAGAACTCCATTGCTTTCAATTACCAGTACAGATTGTTACATCAGCATTAGAATGTTCACTTGAGAACATTCTAATCACGTATTTGAGATCTTACCCCTTAAAAGGGGTAACAGCCACACTGCACGATCCTCAGCCACACTGCACGATCCTCAGCCACACTGCACGATCCTCAGCCACACTGCACGATCCTCAGCCACACTGCACCATCCTCAGCCACACTGCACCATCCTCAGCCACACTGCACCATCCTCAGCCACACTGCACCATCCTCAGCCACACTGCACCATCCTCAGCCACACTGCACCATCCTCAGCCACACTGCACCATCCTCAGCCACACTGCACCATCCTCAGCCACACTGCACCATCCTCAGCCACACTGCACCATCCTCAGCCACACTGCACCATCCTCAGCCACACTGCACCATCCTCAGCCACACTGCACCATCCTCAGCCACACTGCACCATCCTCAGCCACACTGCACCATCCTCAGCCACACTGCACCATCCTCAGCCACACTGCACCATCCTCAGCCACACTGCACCATCCTCAGCCACACTGCACCATCCTCAGCCACACTGCACCATCCTCAGCCACACTGCACCATCCTCAGCCACACTGGACCATCCTCAGCCACACTGCACCATCCTCAGCCACACTGCACCATCCTCAGCCACACTGCACCATCCTCAGCCACACTGCACCATCCTCAGCCACACTGCACCATCCTCAGCCACACTGCACCATCCTCAGCCACACTGCACCATCCTCAGCCACACTGCACCATCCTCAGCCACACTGCACCATCCTCAGCCACACTGCACCATCCTCAGCCACACTGCACCATCCTCAGCCACACTGCACCATCCTCAGCCACACTGCACCATCCTCAGCCACACTGCACCATCCTCAGCCACACTGCCCTTGCCTGGGGCCACTCTGCTCATTACATTACATTCATTTAGCAGACGCTTTTATCCAAAGCGACGTACAGTAAGTGCGTACAGAGACATCATCAAGATCACTACAGAACAGACAAGACAAAGCACATCCTTCCCATAATGTAGCAGCTATCCCTAGTAATGAACGTTGACTGTAGTTCACAGTAAGCTGTGGGTAAATCAGCAATACTACACTTCTATTCTAAATACTATTATAAACTATAATAAACAGACAGGAAAACACAGGGAACTAGTAAACAGGGAACTGATATTCCTAGGTGAGGATAGGTGCTCCTTATACACCAACTCCTAGGAACTCAGACAGATCTCTGTACAATAGCCACCCTGCAGAGATGTGCATTTATCCAAATATGCTGCACAAATTCTGGACTCGAGTCAATTCCTCTCATGACCAAAACTGGCAAAAGTGTACAATAGAAATTGTACATCCAGATCCATGCCCTGTATCTTG
>CM056377.1:2961293-3006293 GCA_029718625.1 Synaphobranchus kaupii | reverse complement strand
CCCCCCCCCGTACAGCCTGGCTCTAATTCATTACCCATTAATGCAGATCCTCCTCTCCTCTCCTCTGAAAGAGGCATACCTCCTCTCCTCTCCTCTGAAAGAGGCATACCTCCTCTCCTCTCCTCTGAAAGAGGCATACCTCCTCTCCTCTCCTCTGAAAGAGGCATACCTCCTCTCCTCTCCTCTGAAAGAGGCATACCTCCTCTCCTCTCCTCTGAAAGAGGCATACCTCCTCTCCTCTGAAAGAGGCATACCTCCTCTCCTCTGAAAGAGGCATACCTCCTCTCCTCTCCTCTGAAAGAGGCATACCTCCTCTCCTCTCCTCTGAAAGAGGCATACCTCCTCTCCTCTCCTCTGAAAGAGGCATACCTCCTCTCCTCTCCTCTGAAAGAGGCATACCTCCTCTCCTCTGAAAGAGGCATACCTCCTCTCCTCTCCTCTGAAAGAGGCATACCTCCTCTCCTCTCCTCTGAAAGAGGCATACCTCCTCTCCTCTCCTCTGAAAGAGGCATACCTCCTCTCCTCTCCTCTGAAAGAGGCATACCTCCTCTCCTCTCCTCTGAAAGAGGCATACCTCCTCTCCTCTGCTCTGAAAGGCAGCCACGCAGAAACACCACTGAACGAAGCGGACTTGCGATGGGCGGGACTTGCGATGGGCGGGACTTGCGATGGGCGGGACTTGCGATGGGCGGGACTTGCGATGGGCGGGACTTGCGATGGGCGGGACTTGCGATGGGCGGGACTTGCGATGGGCGGGACTTGCGATGGGCGGTACTGGCGTTAAAATCCCAGGTGGGGTGCTCGCTCGCTCGCTCGCGCTGCGTCTCTGAGGGACACTAATTAACCTGATCCCCAGGTGAAGGGCCCACGTATGAAAGCCACACAAGTAACAGCAGCTCCTCTCTGGATGGCAGCACACCAACGAGGAAGAGGAGCAAGCAGGAGGCCCCTCCGCCCCCGATCTCCTCCCACAGGGAGACTCCCTTTCTGTCCCTGCAGTGATTTACAGCAGGTATTCCCCACACCTCATTAATGCAAGGCCGCCACCCACTTAATGACCCCCGCCCCCTCATTAAAAATACAGCCCAATGAGATGTGTGGAACTAAAATGTCTTAAGGGTGACATCACTGGGTGATTTTACCAGCGTGGACATAAATGGAAGGCATTATACACAGAGTATTTTTTTTCTTTTACTTCTTGTCACTTCACGTCACGGCGCACCTAAACCCCCTTCCCACAATGCCCCAGTGGGACTCAGCCGGCCTGTCGGGAACGCAGCGTGTGAATTTACAGCGTAGAGAGGAGTGTACACACAGGTGTGACGTACACAGCACACCTTACAGTAACGCCCTGCGCTACAAAGCAGGCCCGGGCGTGGCAGCGCGAGACTCACCGGCCGGCGGGCGTGGCAACGCGAGACTCACCGGCCGGCGGGCGTGGCAACGCGAGACTCACCGGCCGGCGGGCGTGGCAACGCGAGACTCACCGGCCGGCGGGCGTGGCAACGCGAGACTCACCGGCCGGCGGGCGTGGCAGCGCGAGACTCACCTGCGGGCGTAGCAGCCGTGGCCGGGGAGGAGAAGCCCGTGAAGGACGGGGTGGCGGACGCTCGGCTGTTCCCGTTGGCCATGGTGGAGACGGGCTTAAATCCGGTGCCGTTGTCAAAACCAGTGAAAGCTCCACCCCCTGATGGCCCAGAGCCAGTCAGAGAGAAGCCTTGAAAGGCTTTGAAAGCACCCCCACTCTCGCCCTGGGACAGAGAGGGGAGAGCAGGCCAGTGACTGAGAAACACTGGGGCTTTTAACACACCTCTTAACTCTAATGGAATTGACCCCCAACACTGATGTCAAATGCACATTTCAAACGACTGGCTGGCATCAGCCTTCATCGTCTATAGCAGGTTCTGAGTATTGAAGCAACGTGTGTGTGTGTGCGCGCACGCAGAGGGCAGGTGTGTTTGTATGCATAGTGCATGTGTGCGTACGTGTATGCATAGTGCATGTGTGCGTGTGTATACATAGTGCATGTGTGCGTGTGTGTACGCACACATGTGCGTCTACGTGTACGTGTATACATAGTGCAGGTGTGTGTGTGTGTGTGTGTGTGTGTGCATGTGCGTCTACGTGTATACATAGTGCAGGTGTGTGTGTTTGTGTGTGCATGTGCGTCTACGTGTATACATAGTTTTTATTTGCAGATGACACAAGTGTATTCTATTCACATAAAGATCCTGATACCATCATTAGGGTCTTAAATGAAGAACTTAAACTATCAATTTGGTTTAAATGCAACAAATTATCATTAAACATAAAAAAAACAAATTTCATTTTTTTTGGTCTCAAATTTGTGATTTTTAACTCCTCATCTAAAGTTGTGATCGATGACATCCCCATAACTAGGGTGTGTTCTACACGATTCCTTGAGTGTTCTGCTTGAAGAATCTTTATCATGGAAACCTCATATCATGGCCATAACTACAAAAATGGCCAAGAGTATTGGTATTCTTCGAAAAACACGTCACTTGATGAGCACTGAGGTTGCCACTATGTTATATCACTCTATGGTTTACCCATATATCAATTACTGTAATTTAGTTTGGGGTAGTACTCATCAGACCAAACTTGAGCCCATATACCGTCTGCAGAAACGAGCTCTAAGAATAATCAGCTGTGTACATCGAAGTCATTCTTCTCAGCCTCTATTTCTTAAATTAGGTATCCTCAGTGTTTATCAAGTGAACCATCTCCAGATTGGTCTATTCGTGTATAGTTCTTTAAAAAGGGCCTTCCCCCTTTCTTTCATGACATGTTTGCCCACAATTACCAATTTCATAATTACTCCACACGTAGCTCCTGTCTTCTTAGACCACCCCACTTCCCAATCTCAGTTTAGTATACTCTATCGAGGGTCAAAGTTGTGGAACTCTTTGCCTCCACATATTTTGGACTTTTCTGAAGTTCAAAAGAGCACTGAAATCACATCTCTTAGTTCACCAATATTTTCCATATGGGCTCCCTATACAAACTGTGGTCTGATGGCTGTCTTCTCATAGTACTTGTTTTATTTTTTGTTGCATTTTGTTCATTTTTCCTGTCATTATTTGTGAGTAGTTTCTTTACTTTTACTCTCACTAAACATGAAGCCGTATGGCATAAGTGCCTACTTCAGTGTTTATCTGTAGACCTGCTTGTATGTATTATGAATGAATGTTCCTTGTGTGTGTGTGTGTGTGTGTGTGTGTGTGTGTGGGGGGGGGGGGGGGGGGGGGGGGGTTGGGGGGATTTTATATTGATGTAATCTGTCTACAATTTTGCTTTTTGGAGAATGCCACATACAAGCCCCTAGAGGGTTTTTAAGGCAATTCTCCTTCACATTTCTTTGTGCATTATATTGTATTATATGTAATTGTTTTTATATGTGTAAATAAAAAATAAACAAAATAAACAAATAAACATAGTGCAGGTGCGTGTGTGTACATAGTGCAGGTATGGGTGTGCGCATGTGCGTCTACGTGTATACATAGTGTGTGTGTGTGTGTGTGTATGTATATACACGCATGCCCAAGATTACCTCAGTTCCAGGATTCCGACGCTTCGCCTTTTTGACAGGCCTGCTCTTCATTACATCATTGCTGGCTAGAGAAAATGTTCCTGCCTGAAAAATTATATTATTTATTTATTTATTTAAATAAAGAGGCAAACACACATGTTTTTAGCGCTGCGCACACCCATAAGGCTTCTAAGAACTTGATCTCAAGCATTGATTGACAACTAGACATCCCAGCTTCAGGGCCGGCTGACCCAACAGTGCAGGCTGGCTGCTGTTGGGTTCGAGTCTCCGTCAGCTGCATGCTAACCCAGATGGCAACAAGAGCAACTATGCTAATGCTCTTGGGATCAAATGGCTGTGCGCTATTAGACAACATACACCAAAATTTTTACAACAAGGGTCTCACAGTTCAAAGAAAAGCACCACTATGTCAGAGGGGGTAGTCCACCATACCTCCTCTCCTTCATCTTCCTGATCCCAGTTCCTGTCGGTCAACTCGTTGTCCGCGATCCTTTTCGCCATCACAAATCTCCCTGCTAACAATATGCCCAACAACATAAGACGTTAGACGGCTTACCAATTTAACATCACCGCACATGGCAAACAATTCTGACATTGTAATGCAAGCTTAGATACATGATGATTGTATATATATATTTTTTAAGCCGTCAGACTTCAAAATTACAATCATCATTTATCTAAGCTTCCATTACAATGTCAAAATTGTTTGCCATGTGTGGTGATGTTAAATTGGTTGCATTAAAATCCCTGGTGACAAACCAAATGACACTAAAAATCCTGTTATTCTCGTTGTGATGGGCCGGCTGTCTCGCTGGATACAAACTTTAATCATGTATATGCAGAAGCAGAGAGAGGGTGAGGGAGCTTCATTCACAAGAGACCAAAACAACAGTAAACACGTATAGCTAGCCAGTAACCTTATACTGCCTATTAACGTTACATGAGACAATTTGACTTAATATCCCCTTACTAAAAGCAACGTTAGAGGCAGCTCTGCGGCTAGCTCTGCGGCTAAGTTATACCACTGGCTACCTCAAAATGACAATAACAGCGTAATTATACGTTACAGGTTAAATGTATTAGCTAGATTGTGTTACTGGTCGCTAAATGTCAGTGTGACATGGGGTGGACGGTTTTAATAATATACAACTGCAATCGCAGTAACATTGGGCTATATGATATCGCAGTAACATTAGGCTATATGATATCGCACTAACGCTAGTAGCATACATGCTACGATACAGAATATCTCACTAGCCGGTAAGCTATTATTAGCTAACGTCACATGTAACCAACGTTAGCTTCCAAGTAAGGCAGTCAGAAAAATAACATCATGTTGGCCAACAACAGGAGAAAGCGTGGAAAGCTACGGTAACTAGTATAATCACTATCACTAATAACTTAGCGAGCTGGCTAATAACATAGCTACAGTGTTAGCTTTGCGATACATGCTAGTTGACTTAGCTAGCGAAGTTCCCGCTAGTGCAAGCGGACTAGTCTACCGGTGTGGTGAAATAACCAACAGTTTCACCAACGTTACGTTGCGTTGTAGCTACTTAGAAATTACACCGTTACCCGTTAGAGCCAACATACCTTTTTCTCAACTCAGATCTCCACCTAAAAGTAAGACAATTCTGATCTTGCCTCCGATGGTCGTCCACACCTGTGTCAATTTTACTTTCGGCCCACTTCACGCAGCCATTTTATAAAACGGAATAACCGCGCGCCTCGCCTCTCTGTTGCGCAGGTCTGGAGAAAGAATGAATTAAAATAAGACTACAGGTGTATTATGGGAGTTGTAGTAATACATAAATGTTGAGCATCCCCTCTTAATAGGCTAGTGACAATGCCCCCAAAATTTTGAGATACCCCTACCGGAGGTAAAACAAAACACAACAATGCTTTTCCTCATCTCTAAGGTCTCCCATATATGAAATGGATTCTTGTATAAAAATATTTTACTGCAAAAGTGGTTAAATTGATAGATATTGTTATACACCCCCAAAACTAAAAAAGAGCCAAAATACAGCCTGGCCGTATGGGAGTTTAGACATATAAACTCATGTAGATTAATAACACAAGCTCTGAGAGCTTTCAAACTTGACATGATAGCAGTCAAGACAGTTTCTGAACCTAACAGAAAAACCTGGATGTGAATATCTTGATGCATGTAGGAAATATAGACCTATGAACATATATCTAAAATAAGCGGAAATGTAAAAAATGAATATCTGTGCAGAATGTTCTCATTTACTTTGTAGTAACTCTGCCATGGATTGTCATAGAAACACAGATGAGGGCTTGTTGGAATGGTGTGGTTGTACTGAATCCAGCAATAGCACATGTGTAAATATAGCATGCATAGTCTGGGAGTTACATCACTAAATGTATGAGGTGTCCCAAACGAAAGAAAAATTAAACATAATGAAGTCTCCAGTCTATCACCCATTATTATCATTATCAGGGGTCAGAATAATATTGACAAATTCAACTGAATTAGAAGTAATGACACTACAGAGTAAAAGTCAATGATATTTATTAATTATTATGTCCCAAAAAAAAAGAAAATAAGAAATTGATATGAAGTCTGCAGTCTTCATAAACTACACGCAAATCCAACTATAAGTTATGCTACTGCAGAGAAAAACTTACTAATATGTGATTGATTTAGCTTGTCTGGCTGAGGGAAACCAAGCTCCACCCATTTGATGCTCAAGGTCATCCTTACAGCAAATCAATCAACTGAATCAAGTCTGTTTGAGTTGATCTCATGTAAAACACTTGGCTACTGTTAGACTACCGGTTGGATCCAGCTGTAGCTATAGCTGTATCGTTGTCTTCATAGATATCTTCATAACCTGACAGGTAAATCATTGGGATCATCAATATAAATAGGGATCACTGATGAAGTGAGCTTCCGTTTCATGAAAATATGTTGCTTGTAAGGGCTAATTCACTGTTATCTAGCGATCTAGCCACATATCCATGTAGCTGGATGTGCCCTACACTGTAATCTTTTCTTGGGTTCAAGACTTGTGAACTTGCCAAGATGCAGATTTGCAACCATCTGGTGGCAAATCCATTTTATTAGTCACTATGCCACAGACTTTACCTGCATGTATGATTTATACTTTTCCTTTTCTGTTGTTTTATGTTAGTCTATAGCAGATCACATTTCACATTGGAATATAGATGCACAGTAGTGTTACATTGAATCAAAGCTATCATAAATTAACATTTAATTACATTCAACCAGATGCTATTATCTAGAGTGACTTAGGATTACCAGAGCAACAGTAACTACAGAAATGGCTTGTAACATTAATTAAAACCAGGACCATAGCAAAAATCAGTGCTAAAATGATCACTCTCATTGATATGTGGAGGGAATGTGTCTACATGTAACTTTAGGCAGTATGAGTATTTGATTTGTCTTGTGAAAGAATGGTTTGGGGAGAACGTCATCAGGGTTTAACCTGAACTGTACTTAAAGGGTAAATACACTCTAGATCACTTTTTTTCCCCGCTGCAAACGTGTTTGTATGCCTACCTTACAATGAAACTTATTCATGCATTCCGTTATTTCAACAATTCTGAAATAATATTGTATATCATAAAAAACTGATAGAAAAGCGTCTTTGTGCTGCCCCTAACGGTTGAAATTTCCTTTCTGCTCCCCACATTGCCCCCGCCCCAATAGTGATGTCAGAGTACCTCTTTAGAGGCACCTCTACATCATATGGATAATTGTTGTCGCCCACAATGGAAACAGCCGGCACCTGATTGGTTAGACCCACTACGTTACTTTCATTTTTGGCTCCACGTTTTTAAACTGGAACAACGTGGAGTCCTGTTCATAAACTCTCTTATTCCACCTAAATAGTCCACTAAAATATGTTTCTCAAAATAATTGAGGTGAAAAATAGGCCATGCAGTTGCTGAAGCTTGATTCATATTTGATGTGCAACGTCTAGTTTGACAGTTTGATCCAAGTTATACAAAATCATGTGTACAATGTAAAGTTCATTTATGCAAATGACGATGGACAGAGCTCCTCCCTCGCTCACCCCACAAAGTATTTTTCAAAATTGTGTAGTGGGCGGAGACAGGCTGAGACGGTGGGTGTACTTACTCTTTAATATCATCAGAGTATTGATTTCCTGCACAGACATATGCCCACATGGAAATGCATCATACATTGGTCTGCTGTGATTCCCCGAATCATAGCGCACTAAGCATGACTGCCTCCTTTACTGGTGTTTTGCAAGTCAATGCATTAGAGCGAGTCATTGCCTGAGCGAGTCAATGCATTAGAGCGAGTCATTGCTGCAAGCAGGTCTCAGCGCTGCACTGGAAAAGCGGAAACAGGGGCAGAGCACAGGGGACAGTTGGAGAGAAGACAGGATGCTGCAGGACTCGGGAGCAGCTGGCCAGGCCCCCCCCCAGATCCCAGGATCCCCATTGGTCCTCCTGCCAAACAAGGAACAGGTGCAGAAGAAAGCAGCCAATGGGCTGAGGGTCTGTAGCGGCGGCAGGAGTCCCGGGGGGTATGCTGCCATTATTGAATGCAGGGGCGTTGTGACATCTTTCTGTGAGGCGTCACACAAAGGAAAGACATTTCCTCTTTATTATTATTTTAAAAAAAAAAGCAAGATCGGCACTGTGGTGCGTGATTTAGGGCTCGAAAGCAAAAATACCTCGAGCAAAGAACAAAAACAAACAAACAAAGAAAACAAGAGAGGTCACCTACAGGAAGGATATTTTCCCATAATCCCATTTATTTTATTTTGAAAAAGCAAGATCAGCACTATGGTGTGAGATTGAGGCCTTGATGGCAAAAGATTTTTTTTTTAAACTGACAAACAACAACAACAAAAAAAAACCTTTGTCAACTGTAACATTTAATCATTACAAGGTTCTCAATGATCTACAGTGCACTCCAAAGTGACACATTTTTTTTGTTGTTTTGCCTCTGTGCTCCAGCACCATTGGATCTGAAGTGAAACAGTGACTATGAGGTCAGAGTGCAGACTTTCAGCTTTAATTTGAAGGTTTTTACATCCATATCGGTGAACCGTGTAGCAATTGTAGCCATTTTTACACATAGCCCCCTGCCGTTTTAAGGAACAAACAGTAATTGAACAAACTGACTCCATGCATACTGCATACTTTCCCCTGTATACCTCCATCGGTTTGTTCAGCCCTCACTGTGGCCTGCGCTGTTGTCTTAGCGATGATACGCTCCGTGTACAGAGCTGCAGTGAAAGGGTATCAGCGCGGTACATCTGTCGTCCCCACCGAGCTCGTTACACATCCTCCAAATAAGAGACGGCTTTAGGCTCACAATGACAGCTAGGGGAGTGGCTCCCGGTTGGGGCCCCCTAAGCCCGACGAGCTGTGAAGATTACAGGGGGCCCCACTGCGCAGTAGAGGGGACCCACTCTCGACAGCCCGCGGGGAAGGCCACACGCCCATTCAGGCTTCGGCCGGGTTCTGTGTGTTCTGCGCTGTACACAGTGACTGTTTCCAGGATCAGCTCTCCCGAACCTCAACCATAATTATAGGAAATGAAAACTGATCCAGGGAATCAGATCTGCATGGGACGAGGAGGAGGTGGGGGTGGGCTGGGGTGGGGTGGGGCGGTGGCTGGGCTGGGGTGGGGCAGTGGCTGGGGTAATCAATACAGGGCAAGTGGGTGCCTCATGCATGTTTCTGTAGACATTCTGGGTCCCAGCATGTAGCTGGTGGATTAGGCGGCAGGATTCCTGGAGGGAGTGATACTGATATTGATTGCATCTATGAGATGGTGCTCATGGTCGCTGAAGTGTCCTTATTTAACATTGTTGGACTCCACAGGAAATTAATGTTGCGTACGGCACGTTTGCACCTGATTCACGTTTGCCGAAAGGGCCAAGGATATGGCTCTATTAAACACGCAAAGCTTTGCCTATGTTTGGTAGATATTTGTTGACATCTTTTACTGAATTTAAAAATGTAATTAACATTTATGTTCTTGCTAGTTCCTTAATTCAATTCATAATCCAGAAGCTTTGACTGGCATTGATTTATGCAATATAATTGCTCTTCCATTCACAAGCCATGCAAACGTCTCTCAGGTCATTGGGAAATTCAGTTGTAATTATGCACACAACATTAGCACACCATCAAGAAAAAGCAGCTGAACTGACCAGCAGCTCGCAGTGGAACAAAATATATATTTTAATATTTTTTAATATTTACAAGAGAATGAATTTAGATAAAAGCCTGGATGAAGCAGAGGTATACACTAAACAGCATTGATTTAGCTTAATCTCCTTTTTCAGCCATGGTACACATCCACATTATGGAAGATTTTCACTTGGACACTGCTATGTGTGATAAAGTGCAGAATGCCTTCTATGGCTGAGGAGGGCATTAAATGGATGCAAAATATTGATTAATATTTCACTTGGTTTTGATTAAATATATTAGGTGCTCTTTCTCCATCTCTCTCTCTCTCTCTCTCCATTTTGAATGGGCTTTTGCCACATTCAACACATCAGGAATAATATGAAATGCTCACATAGCAGTAAAAAAACATGAGCTGTAAGGTTTGACACAGAAACTCTGTCGGACGGCTCCGTGACCTCATCTTAGGAATTCCTAAGAACTGTTTTTGTGGTGTTTTCTAATCTGAGCACAACAGCGGTTGAGAAGATGATGTCCTATCAAAAGGCAAGGAATAGTGACCTGTGTGTGTGTGTGTGTGTGTGTGTGTGTGTGTGTGTGTGTGTGTGTGTGTGTGTGTGTGTGTGGTGTGTGTGTGTGTATATGTACTGTATAATGTATATATGATTTGTTCAAGCGAAGCATCAATCCCTTTATTTAGAGACACATTGACACATAAAACAACAAAAGAAAGAAATCAATCAAAACAAATCAATTAAAACGATTTCATACAAAATGAAATTACATTAAAATCAAAGATTTAAAATGGAATCGGATAAAACATTTAAAATTAAATAGATATATGTTTTTTTTTTAAATAGCATGTAGCGATGAGTTCACAGATAACATCAAGTCAAACCAGAAAAAGAGCCTCCACTCTCCCTCTCACTTAGTCCAGCGAATGCACAGATTGAATTTGCTACGCCTTCCTTCTTTCAGATATCATTAGAAAAACAGCGTAGTAATTATACACAGAGAAAATCATTCTCCACCATCTACTCATAGAGCTCAGTTGGTCTTGTAATCTAAATATTTATAGCCCCATGAAGCTGTCTGCACATAATGTTGTCTCAGGACATTAGAGCTGTGCTAGCTTGTTCAGGAGTTCACCTCTCTCACACACTCAGCATCACTTCCAGAAACCCCCAGCGAGGGTAATTATCCCATTAATTAATTAATTTGTCTGTCAGAATGATCAAAGGACAGTTGATTTAAAAAAAAGGCTCGTTGGTTCAATATATTGTGTCTGCGAAAAACTGATAATGTCAAATGCAATCAAATGGAAATTAAATTATCATAATTAATCATTCATATTGCACCCTCCAACTCCTCCAGCAGAAGTGTCCACAGTAAAGAGCTGAGTCATTGCCATTATGCGCAAGTTTCATATTAATTATTCAAATTCAATATTAAAAAGATACTATACTCTAGCATATCTAGAACACATACACACACACACATATACATATATATATATATATATATATATGGGGTATGCACCGTTGCATAGTCGACCAAAATATGACATACACGAGGAAAAAGAACACCATTCCTCTCCATGGAAGAATATTCCATAAATGTTCAACTGGGTTGAGATCAGGTGACTGAGAAAGCCATAACACATAAATAAGGTTGGTGCCAAATGCTGGGTCACTACCCATGCTCTGTAGACGGGGCGAAATTCTGATCTTGAAAGAGCCCCATTCTCTGCAGGAAATAAATGCTTTAACATGGGCTGAAGATGATCACTCAGTAACGTTATAAGCAATAAATAACATGGACCCTGTCTTCCAAGGGTGTGAGTGCACCCAAACCATGCCAGGAAAACACATACAGACACACATGCACACACACACATACAGACACACATGCACACACACACACACACACACACACACACACACACACACACACACACACACACACACCGCACACGTGCACACACACACACACACACACACACACACACACACAGACACACGCACGCACATGTGCACACACATACAGACACACACGCACACACACACGCACGCACACACACACACACACACACACACACACACGCACACACACCCACACACATACATACATACAGACACACGCACACACACACGCACACACACATACATACAGACGCACGCACAAACCCAGAACAGCCATTTTTTACAGTCTGTGTTCCGGGTTTTGCTCACCACAGCTATCCACCTAAGTCAGTAATTCCTGCTGTGTAGTATACCCCCCAGGGGTGGGGAATGTTATCCGAAAAGGGCCGGTGTGTGGGTGCAGGTTTTTATCCAAAAAGGGCCGGTGTGGGTGCAGGTTTTTGTTTTTCCCCCAACACTAAGACACTTGATTCTACTTATCAAGGTCTTGATTGAAGATGATTATTAGTTAATTAGTTGACTTGTTAATTAGTTGGTTTGTTAGTGCTGGGCTAAATGAAAAACCTGCACCCACACCGGCACCTTTTTCGGTTTGCTCACCCCTGTCCTAGACCAGGGGTGGGCAACTCCAGTCCTGGAGGGCCGTATCTGTTTCTGGACTTCTGCCCTTAATTATTTAATTAGCCCAATCATTTACATGATCTGATATTTTAGCTACATTCTGTGATATGAACAGCAGCTGATGAATATTCTTGTGCCTGTATGCATTTTCGTGTTTTATTGTGGTCTATATCTGTGAGTGAATCTGTGATGTTGTGTATGACTAATTAGCTGATTGAGCCAGGGTAAGTGGTGGCAGCAAAAGCCTGCATACACACCGGCCCTCCAGGACTGGAGTTACCAAGCCCTGTCCTAGACTATACCCCCTGCAGAAGCAAGGGCAGACTTTGGCTGAAATAGCAAAAGGCAAATATGATGGCCGTGCCTCTGCCTGATGACAATGCAATACCAAGAGAGAACAGCACCAAGTTCACAGAAAGAGATACGACGGAGAAGAAAAGAACAGAACAGGTGCTGTCATTTATTTTTTTTACATAAATGTAACAGTTTAACAGTTGAAAGGCAAACCTATACTCAGTATTTTACAGATTGTTTCTACAGTATATCCCTGTATGGAGTCCGCTGATGTATTGATGTAGCTTCATATATTTTAGCCATTTTTAATTGCAGGCTACTGTCTCCCTGCATTGAGCAGGCCTCTCATTCCTGATAGTCTATTCTCATCACGTTTCCCAGATTTTATCCACCGCCATTCTCACACAAGGTGCTGCAATCTCTCCTGGCGCCCTCTACTGTTCGTACATCATATTGACAAGCCCCTCTCATTATAAAAAAACACATGGGATGGCAGCAGCATGGATGGGATAAAGGCCTGGGTCAGAGGTGTCCAATATCAGTCCGAAAAAGGGCTAGTAGGGGGCAGGTTTTTGTTTTAGCCCAGCACTACAACACCTGATTTAACTACTTATAAATCAATTATAAATCAAAACCTTGATAAGTAGCATCAGGGGTCTTAGTTCTGGGCTAAAACAAAAACCTGCACCCACACTGGCCCTTGTCAGATAAGATTGGATCATCATCAACATCATCAACAACAACAACAACAACAATAATAATAATAATAATGATAATAATAATATAGTCATTTGGAGCAACTTACAAAAGTGAATTTCACATGGTACGCAAGGACCTCTACAGCTAGAAACAGGCAAGGTTACAGTCATATAAGTATAACCGCCCAGGTGCATTCCTCAAGACCTGAAATGACCCCCCATTTCCACAAGGCATAACCAAGGTCTTCGAAATTGGTACGCTAATTGTTAATCAACTAAAGTGATGTCAAACCTTGTGAGTCTAATTGACAGAGTAGCAACAGCTGCCGACTAAAGTGTTTCTTTCTATCCTGAGCTGAAGGGAAAAGTGGTAAGTTTTCATTTTATTTCTTGGCGTAAACATGCCGTAAGAGTTCAGTAATATCTGTGTAGTTACTTCGCTGTTTTTCATAAATCGCTAGTTATTACAGCTGAACATAGGCCTACAACACAATACCGCAGTGTTAACATGCTAGCTAGTTAGCAAGTTGTCGACTCAATGTTTAAAAACCTTTACGTAGTCTACCCAATACCTACGGTACTGCAGCTGCCTACTAACAATAGAATCAGAACCCTAGTATAACTGCCATGGCATGTTTATACGGTAAGACGCTACTTGTAGTTTTAAGTTTGAATATATTTGTTTTACAATTTCATTTTAATCTGATGAAACAGGTTTTTGATGCATTTGGATGAGTTTATGTTTACAGATTTTTTTTTTTTTTTTTTTATGTTTACAGAACTCTGGTTTTGCCATTACTGTGCATTACCTTTTTATTACTCTTATCCTGAGCAGTTATTCACTGAGTATCAATCAAAGTAAGGTATGCAGGTGCAGCGTCTTTTAAAGTAATGGTATCCACCCAGTGCTTAACCATACGTTGTTCTGGCCATAGGGCACAAAGTCGGCTCCATGCTTGATGCCGAACAGTTTGTTGGCAGTGGAGACCCTCCTGAGTAATCAATATGGACTCTTCAGTCACAGCCCCACGCCATGTTAGGATTATTGCTAAGATTGCTCTTACTCTTCCTTTCTACGACTGCTTTCATTGTCTGTCAAGCAGAAATGGCAGTTTTGCTGGTAAGTTTGTTTCATTGATCATGGCCTTTCATGCTGAACATTAAATTCCTGGGTGCGGGAACCTGCTTTTTTTCTGTGTATTACGGTGGGGGAGTGGGCTGTAGAAGAGATTTTGAGAGGTTGGGAGGGTGGAGGTGGCAGGTAGATGCCCGCAGAGTGGATATTGATCTTTTACTGGAACATATAATTGCTTCTATTGTGACAGAGAAAATGATAAAATCGAGGGTAAAAAACCTCTTTCACACCAAATGACACCAAACGTGCCCGTGCTTTGCCACTCCAAGAAAGGCTGCGTTACCCCTGGTAACCCTTCCAGCAGATATGGCTTATGAATGTTCTACTGTGCTGGTAATATACACACTAGTGTCAAGTCAGTGTACCTTGTACTTGAAGGTGGGATTACATAGATGTTCATAACACCTTAATACCTTTCACAACACATTCATGAGGATTGCATAATCAAAATAGCTTTCACAAAATAAGACATTATTCAATATCTATTTTATTTATTTATTTTTCTTTTTTTGTTGAATAGATGTGGAACAGAATGTCACATTATGGTAGATATGTCAAAATTAAAGTCCAAAATAGTGTTTTTTTGGCTATGGGTTTTTCTGCAGTCACCCTGAAGGTATTATGAATGCCTTGTTTAAGATGTTATGAAGGCTTATGTAGAACTTCATAGCATCTCGAACCTGAGTGCACTGCCTCAAAGAAACTGCCGCAACATTACTACATGGGTCCTACATGGGATTACTACATTGAGAGTGAAGAGCTTTGCTCTGCTTCAGAACTGAGAAGGAAAGAATTACTAACACAATATAAAAACAAATTTATGTTTATAACTGAATAAATTGCACAAAATGAATCTGTTGATATGCACAGCCTCTGGAGACATAGGCCCAAACTGATGAGACTAAACATGATCTAAAGGGGCTAATGTAAGCATGAGGCACATCTTGCGTCAGGGCTGCCCAACCTTGTTCCTGGAGATCTACCGTCCTGTAGGTTTTCACTCCAACCCTGTTCCTGGAGATCTACCGTCCTGCAGGTCTTCACTCCAACCCTAACAAAGCACACCTCACTCAACAGCTAGAGATCCCGTTGAGCTGCTACTTAGTAGAATGAGGTGCGCCACATTTGGGTTGAAATGAAAACCTACAGGAAGGTAGATCTCCAGGAACAGGGTTGGAGTGAAAACCTACAGGACGGTAGATCTCCAGGAACAGGGTTGGGCAGCCCTGTCTTATATGTAATCCGCAAAACCTTAAAAATGTATCCTTTAGATCAGGGGTGGGGAATCTTACCCGACAAGGTCCAATGTGGGTGCAGGTTTTTGTTTTAGCCCACCACTAAGACCCCAGATTCTACTTATCAAATGTCTTGATTGATGACCATTATTAGTTAATTAGTTGAATCGGGTGTCTTAGTGCTGGGCTAAATCAAAAACCTGCACCCACACTGGCCCTTTTCAGATGATAACCTGCACCCACACCGGCCCTTTTCAGATAAAAACCTGCACCCACACCGGCCCTTTTCACATAAGAAGACTTTTTGTAAGGTGCTATAACTGCTTATGTAACCTACTCCGATGAAGAATGCTGCTCCTCCTTTTACCCTCTTGCGAAAACACGTGTGAACATTTATTTATTAAACCTTGTGGGTGTTCAAACTACAGGTAGTTAGCTAGCTAACTACAGTGAAAAAATAATAGATTCATTAATTAACCACACAAAGTGACTACTTGTCCAGGTACGGATGGGATGTTGTGTATTATATAAAAATTAAATGTTTCAGGCAGGCTGTGGTGAAGAATAAATACCACCCCGAACTTTAATGACTGAGCGTCTGGTCAAATGACATCACATCACAGAATGCATATGAACCTGGGGATGAGTATATCAGGGATAGGTTGTCAGTGTTTTTATTTATTTATTTTCTTGGAAGGGAAAAACCATTTTCCAGAATTCAAATGCAGAATTAATTTGTTTTCCTGCAGATACAGATCTGAACAAGGAACTTAAATGAGGCGCAGTGAATTAATGGCACAATTAATGCTTGAGTTAGCATATTACTATTTTTGCCACATTTTTGATTTCATAATCATTTTGCTCGTGGGTTGTGTGCTTCACTGGCCTGTCTTTTTTCCCCCGTTGAAGTCCAAGAGCTCCCAACACAAACATCCAAGAGCTCCCAACAGAAACAGCAGGCAGCCGCCATTTTAACCCCGACAATACCATCCCATTCAAATGTTCAGGGCAAATAATAATCAATAAGTGCTTGCTATTTAAATCCTGATATTTGCTGAAGGTGATTATCTGCACTTGAATCCATTTGCATAATTATGCATATTTAATTATGGGCGTGGTGCAGTGCAAGCTAAGCCTCTGGATTATGTGGAGGCTTTGACCTTTTGGTGGATATGCGCATGGAATCTTATCGCCTTGACGACCTGGAGAGTGGATGGGTTTCGGTCCCCATGGAAAGCAGTTTTTTTTCTCGCTGAATAATTTGCATGCTTACTCATGATTAAGCAAAGGCAAACTGAATGCTTTAAAGATTATAATAAATGCTAAGTGTGGCCTGCAGGTTTATTTCCATTCTGTGTGGATAGTAATTACTGTAATATCGTAGCTGAAGTGACAAAGTTTGTCGTTGGGTCATTCACCCTAAAGATACTGTAACTTTTACCTCACTGTTGGTTTGTCACAGTTAAATGAACAGGAAAGGGAAGGCCTCAGTTCACCTGGTAGCATTGAATTCACTGATGAATAATTTTGAAGTTGAACCATCTGAGTTTTCTGTTTGTCACTTAGAGTTGTAAATTTGCAAACATGGAAAATTATATTACATCCGTGATATCGGTTAAGTGTGAATTTTAAGACAGAAGTCAATTAATTTTGTTTATAGTAGAAAGCTACGCATGTGCTAAAAATGAATTGTGTATGGATTGTTGTGTTTAGACTCAGGGTTGTACTGATAACCGGTCACTCAAGAGTGTACACCAGAAACCTCCAAGGGTGCATCCAAAATAGGCACTTGAGCAGATTTCTTTGCCAAGGTGTGGATTCGCAGTCTTCGCTCACCTACGTTTGTCAATATATTCATCCACAGACTGCTGTTGTGATGATGATTAATACACAGTGGCTTTTGAGTATTGAGCTGCTGCAGTAGACCAGTTATTCAGTATCTGTGAAAAGAATGCACGATGAGTCTCCACTTCACCTCACATCCACATAGAGTATAATGAAGGCCTTTGTTGACCTTGACTTTAATGGTCTTTATACTTGTCATTTTGTATTTTAAAGTTATTCCAGTTCTCTTTCATTGTATAGTGCTCAATATTTTGAGCTTTATTTTCATATGTTTCATGCTATAAATATTTATTAGTTTCTTTGTATACTGCTCAATATTTGGAGCTTTATTTTCACGTGTCATAATATAAATATTTATTAAAGGATCTATCATATAAATTAGCAAATTATAATTGACTTGCGCTGCATAGGTTAGTGAGAAATAGTTTTTTTCCCTAGTGTTTAAGTTGCTGGATTTATTGAACACACTTATAAATAATATGAATCAAGGATCAATCATCTGCTAATTAACAGGAGAGGCTAAAGTTAGCTGTTAGCACATAGTAAACCAGATTATAGCTTTGCTGTTGGAACACGTTTATACAAGGTTTGGTATATATATTATATTTTTATTAACAAAGAATGCATTCTTATCTGAGCTCAATTTGGGTATATTTATACTTTAAAAATGTTCTGTGATTGTATATAACTGAATACAGAAATGCTATTCAACATTTGACTAAATATGATTAAATCTTAAACTAATTAACGTGATCTAGAGGCCTAGCTGAATTCAACCTATATAGATAGCCAGGACAAAATTAAATCTCTCCCGAGTAGCTAATCACGTTTGTCATTGATATAAATGAACGATTATAATCTTTATAGCCATTGCTGTCGTCGTTGTAGTTTAATTCTTCTTAAAATGAGTAGAGAGTGGGAGTTGAGCAAAATGCAAATTCGTCCATTTTTATTATTTTTTTGTCTACGAATCACGGCTAGAACAAAAAGAGAGAAGTGGAAAAGAAGCAACAGCAGCTTCGACCGTTTGTATGAGCAAGCTGTGACGCCACCGTACCGAACCCAGCTCAAAGCATCTTGAAATCGAATGCGACTGCCGGTCATTTCCGGAAAGGAGTTCAAGAGTTTCACCACTGAGCCATGAAATGAAAAGTAGCAGCAGCTGATGTAGCGCCGCAGCAGCAACAGCAGGCTCGAGACCTGAGCCGAGTGGGGGATGGGCCTCCACTCCACAGCTTAAAATTCCTTTTTTTTTTAAGTCATCAAAATAACTTTACCTATTTTTGTACAGCTTAAGCGGTTTTTTTAAATATGCTATTTTAGTCGTTAAATATCAAGGTTTTGTTTGGAAATATATCGACAGAACAATTGCCCTTCATAGAATGCTTGAAAACGCAGGTTGAGCAAAAAAAAGGGAAAAAAATATCCCCCGGGGGGAGGGTTGCATTAAATTAACATGGGCAATAGAGTGTGGCTCAAGGCTAGTGAACTCCATGAATAAATAAGTTCTTCTTTAAGAACAGCTACGGACCGGTTATCTGTAACAGGGAGAGAGTTTGCCTTCGGTGTTTAAATGCTCGTTGCAGAGTAACGTCGCTGTCCAAGGTACTTAATTTCACTGTGTGACGAATGTTACTCCGACTAATGTTTGTCGCATCCTGTATAATTACTATCTATTAAGTGTATCAAATGATTAGCACATTATACGATAGGCCTACGTTACATATTATTACGTCACAAGTCCTGTAATTATTATTATTATTTTTTTAAATCTACCGCGACCGTTTTGTGTTGCTCCATATCTTTTGGCGATATGCCTGAATGTTTTTTCCCCTCTATTATTCGGTTACCATAAAATGCTCAGAAATGCTATTGCCTTTCACATCAGCTCTCCGCTCACATCTTCGCCGTGCCCAGCTCACTCCAGGGCGCTGATTGGTTTTTCGCCATCCGTGCTCTTACGGGTCTGAAGGCATATGCAGCAGCGGAACTCCTGATTGGCTCTCGTCATGTCCCCCCCGCGCACCACACATCAAAAGATCTCCAATTACGTCTTGGCTTTTGTGCCTCCGTGGGGGAAGACAAATCCTTCAGTAACGGGAAAGGGGGGTGGGTTGAGAAGCGAAAGTGAGAATTTTATTTTTTTTTAATAAAAAAAAAAGGTTTTAGTAATTATTATTTATTTGGTTCAGAATGTAATCTATAATATACAACAGTTCAGTTTAGTTATGTTGTGTGAGCTTAGTTGGTTCAACTTGGGGTATTTATACATTTACCACTTAGAATTGCATGCAGTTATAATAAGTATTTTTGCAGGAGACAATTCAGTCTGGATTTGGTCATTTATATAATAATCCTTATGAGTGTAAATATTGCAGGCTTTAGAATAAGCCTACATGACCAGCTCTGGTAAATGTTATACAAGGTTTGTCCACCAGAGCAACAGGAATAAAGTCAAACTGTTACGCTTACATTCTCATTCTCAATTCTCATATGATTCTTTTGCCATTTTCTAGAAAGAAATGGAACGTTTACACCACAAAAATATTAATTTAAGACTGTTTCTCATTTATATCTTCCATTGTAGATGCAAGGACACACATTTTCACATATTAAAATAATGTAGATGTTTGTCTACATAAGCAGTTAAGTTGTTTGTTTGTTTGAATACAAAGCTTTTTCAGTCATAAATAAATGTATATCTTTGTAATAAGAGTAAAATGTTTTGAAATACATTTAAAGGCCTAATATAGTCAATTTGGTTTAAAGCAATTGTGGCATTAACCTATATTGATATAATTCATATTATTAAAATATACAAATGATCCATGTTCTATAGCATTTTGCTATTAAACACGTTTGAAAGAACTGTTTATTGATGTTTTAATCTGCTTATAGCCACAGTTTAATTAGTTTAGATAAAGAACACTTTTATGGTGTTGTGACCAGAGCATCTGTTGTACCTTTTAACGTGTAAGTCTTAAGTCAAGTGTTTTGAAGTGTCACGAAACACTCCAGAGGTCTTTATTGTATTTTCAAATAACGTTTAAAACATTACGCCCTGTAAAGTAGCCTACTTCAAATAACAATGCCAGATATTTACATAGATTATTTACACCCACCTGCTCATTATATATCTTATTTAATATGAATAAACTGAATGTGTTTTCACTGACAATCATATCCATTGTTTGCCGTTATTAAAAGAGGGTAGATGTGTTTTTGCTCAGGATATTTCTCTTTTGCTTGGTTCTTTATGTTCTCTTTTGGAAAATGAACCATTTAATATGTGATATTTAAATGAACTCACTGTAATACAAAACAAAGAATCTGCTAAATATCCCCCTCCCAAAATATTTTTTAGACAAGGCCAGCTATTTAAAATGGAGAATGACCCCCATGCTGTTGGGTTGTCCTATCGTGCAGAATAACGGTTAACACCCTAGGAGTTTCTTAAATAGTTTCCCTTGCAATATTGTTGACTGCCTGCGTACATTTCCGGAGTGCGCATGACTGAGCGTATGTATGCGCGTGACAGAGAGAGAGGGAGAGAGAGAGAAAGACAGACGAGGGGAGAGTTCTGTGCTTCTTTCATTGCTCCATCCGGGAACTTTCGAATTAGCATTGACAGCCGAAGCGCAACTTTTCCTGAGGCAATGTGAAATCAAGCCGCGGACTCGGACAAAATATAGTCCTCTATTTTCAACTCAAAATTATCGAAAGGAAAATATTTTGACCCATCGGATTGTATATGTCGACGCCACGCTAATTTAGAAGTGGATTTGTCCAAGTGCTGAAATCTTTCCGCAGTCTTCGGAGCACTTTGCTCACCGGCGTAAAGTGAGTGATGAGTCCTGTTCCCAGTAAAGAAGCAAGAACTTGCTTTGCAGGCTGAGTAGTTCTTCTTTCGATTGTTATTGTCGCTTTTTAAAATATTCTTTATTTTCGGAAACTTGGCCTCGATTGCCTCGAAAGTAATCGAAAAGTGCTTTGGAAGTCGGGAAATGGAACTACAAGGCCTACAAGAGGCGTTGAAAGTTGAAATCCAGTGTCATCAGGTAAATGAAAGAAATTATTATACCCTTACTGGTCTTTTGAGCGAATGAGAGCGAGAGCGGAAAAAAAAATCTGACGAGATCAAACGTGAACGGCGTGTATTCCGATGAAATAAGTCGGCGATGTTTAATGTTTTGCCTCGGTGCCTGGTGACGGCATAATATCTTGTTTGAGAAGAAATTGTTAATGTACTTTTTGAAGTAGTTTGGGAATGTCTGCGTCTTTACGGAGAAACAAGGATTTGGAGTAATAATGCGGTGATTCAGTGTAGCGATCTGAACGAGACTTGAATATTTATGAGGAGCAAGAAACGGGCTCGCTGTGTATGCTCGCCGCTTTGTTCCTTTCTTACATACTAACTTGAAACACTTTTGTAATTCTTCTTTTATTCTTTTTCCGTTTAGAAACTAGTTGCACAGATGAAGCAAGACCCACAGGTAAATTGATATTTCTAAAGTACAGTTATCGTCTTTAAAATTAGGCAGTTGTATTGGGAGTAAGTGAAAAACTTTATCAGCATACATCTCTTTTCTCGCATTTCCCCCATAACTCTGCGACTGCTTCGGTGCTTTGTCCTTAGTCTGACTTTGCAGAAAAACGCAACGATTTCCTTTATGATTTTTTACCATATGTGTTGTTGTACTTGGTGTTTTGTTTCTCTTTTATAGAGCACTGATTGTGTTTTGTTCAATTGTAGGATGGAGAGCTTAAGAAACAACTACACGAGAGGCAAACACGAATAACAGCCCTTAGCGAAAAACAAGTAAGATTTTGTAAATATCTTCTGTGTTAAGTTACTATGATTTTTCACGTCACGGCGTAGGCTGGTATTGTGTTTAACCGACATGCTCAGGATAAAATGTACCGTAGCAAAATGTTTAAAAAAGTATTAGATTTGTTTTTGCATCGAACGAGTAAACTGTTTGTGTCAGAGGAGTCGTTAACGTAAATTGCGGTTTTGTTTAGTACACTCTGAAGTTGTGTAACGTGAAATGTTGAAAAATTTAGCGTCCATTTTGAGTAGGTCGACATGTTTCTGGAGAGTACTAAAGGAAAGGATCTTAAGTATCCGGCGATCACTTTTTTAAGCATCAAACGCCGCAGAAATGTATGTGCGCATAAACAGTGCTTAATCTACTCAAATTGTTGGATTCACGTTTTAAATGGACTTATTCATTACTTTATAGTCTTGAGGTATTATTTCTTCTTGGTCACATGACGACGTGGAAGCATTTGATTTGACTTCGCCCATATACTTTCACTTTTTATAATCTTGCATCAAACGGTGTCCAATATAAACTGACGAGAACAATATTAATATACTGTGCAAATGTGTAATGCTTGGGGAGATTATTTTGCAGTCGAGCTGCACAGATCGGTTGATTGTTGAGTTCTTTCGCTTGCTACAGAGGAGCTATTTTTCAGCACCACGAACAGATGCCATTGAAAGCTTAAAGTCACAATGCTCTCACTCCCCTCTCAGTTCTCTGCGAAGTTCCAGAAGCAACGACAGGGAACAGAAAGGACACATTCGGTAAAACATAGAAAACAAAACCGCCCCTATTTTGTGCTTTGACATCATCTATGTTGTTCAATTGAAAGCATCTGGCCTTTCCTTAAGTTTAATCGATCGCGTTTCCTTCGGAATGCAGTTTTCAGCACTTGGAACAGCGCCTTGATTTTTCTCTCTCTCTATTTCGTCTCTTCGTGAATGAAACGTGTTTCAAATACTAAATAAATCCACTTTTGGGGGAGGGGGGAAGGTTCGTCGTGTGCTTTTGGATTTTGTAGTTCGGCTCATTTTAACGACGGCGTTGGTGTTTAGATGGTATTTGCTGTAGTGTTTTTGTAAAGCACTCCTGTTTGATAGTGGAAGCTTCCATTTTGTGCGGGAAGGGGTGTTGGTTTGCTCCTAACATGGAGAAAAGTCTGCAGAGTTTCATGTTGGGGGATGGGCCCCATTCATGCTGAACATTACCATTTTGATTGCTTTGATGCTGTTTTTGGAGGAGGGGGGAGGGGAGGTAGAGAGAGGGAGCGAGTGAGAGAACACTCGAGTCAGCACAGCGAAGGGGATGTTTAATCACGGGATAGAACCGATTCAGTTATTTTTATTAGCAAAAAGATGACCCCCCCCCTCTCTCTCTCTCTCTCTCTCTCTTTCTCTCTCTCTCTCTCTCTCTCTCTCTCTCTCTCTCTCTCTCTCTCTCTCCAGCGCGTTTGCATTTGGTAGGCTACGTGGACCCAGTCTCTGTGGTCTAGAGAATTTATAAGATGTATAATATCCCATATATTTTCTAAATAAAAAGCCACTGATATTTGGATATAGCAGTCATGACTTATCCAAAAGCAACAGTAATTTCTGTCTGTCTATCTATTTGTGTATTTTTATTTAGTTTTTTCTGTATTTATTTTTACACAAGTATAAGCTTGAATATGTATGTGCAGGGTTGGTGTGTGTGTTAAGTGTGAGCAGAGGGGGGGGGGGGGGTGTGTGTGTGTGTGTGTGTGAATGTGTGCTACTAAGGGCTGCAATTGCATAACTTTTAAATGTTTTATTTGCATGTATACACACAGGGTGGGGAAAAAACATGGAATGTTGTGGGGGCAGCCTACTGTCGTATTACTATTTGCTATACTGAATTGTTCGGTCATAATTAGGTCTACAGGCAATACAAAGTCACGTGCTGTATTCGGGCCTACTGAATGCGCGAGTGGATTTAATTACCTGATACCCGTTTCAAAAAGACACAATCACCTATCGTTTCTGTCATAAACTCTCAAGCTGGAGTTTTCACGAAATGGAACGGGGCCAATTTAATGTTATGAATTTAATTGTAGTTTGTTTAGGAATTGTTTTGACTTGTTTTGTATAAAAAATGCATATGTGCTATATGTTTTACAAATTGTTTCATTATATGAAATCCAGTTGGAAAATAATGTGCTATTATTTATAGTTTACAATATAAAGTGGCAAGAGAAAGATGTTATCTGCAGACAAATCCTGTCTATTTACATGTCACGAAACGTACATTTTGAGTATGAGAAGTTTTTTCTTTTTTGTTTTTAAATAAACATATTATTAAGAGTAAAATGGATTGTGACGTTTAAGGAAACACAGAACCCTTGATATGAAACCCATTTACTGGAGAATATGAGACAAAAATGAAGGACATAATTCAAGAGAGCTGTGTGTTTCAGAGGAGACACACAGGCATGTCCGGGAGTGAACACAGACCTGGGATGAATGGCCCTTAAAGCATGTGTTTTTTTTAAAGTCATTTAGAATCCTGCGGAGATTCTAGAACAGGTCGAAAGGGAATGCTATCTTCGGAATGGCTGCCCAACTAGAGCTTAGCCATCACAAAGATCCCCTGCTGGCGTCCAACTGGCAACATGTCTGTCCGTGCGTGTTTAGGGCAACCATCCTGTTTAGAGCCACAGCCTTGGTAGCACTTGCTTTTCTTATTACAGTTGTCTGAGTGACCCACTCCTAAGAGATTATGGTCTAGCAAATTATAGCATTTGTAGCGGTCTGAGGAAAGAACGCTGTGTCTTTTTGAACTAGCGGCGCATCCGTACATAATTTTGTCAGAATTAATGTGTTACTACTCGCTGTGTGAATGTCTTGAGTCAATGGGTATCTGTGCGCAATTACAGTTTAAACGTGATTTACTTTAACTATCATTCAGGACTTATTATTCAAAGTCAGTTTTATACGTGGATGATAAAAATGCGATCAAGGCACTGTTGATGAGGGAAAGTTAGTTCCCCTGATGAAGGCCCGTGTGCCGCGACGCGTAGCTGCTTGTTTTTAATCCTGGCTATGCATTCGCCACCAAATAAAGGCCTTTTCCTAATCAAGAGTGCCTAACCTGGTCGCTTATTTCTCATCATTCTATTTACCCTTGGACCAAAGCACACCTTTTTGGAATTTTACTCGTTATATCACAGACGCGCTCCTCTCTGTTTTTTCATTTTATGCGTTAATTGAGGACAATATTATGTGTGTACGAAGAGCACTCAAAGCTATTAGCCTACATTAGGTAACTATTAGCCTACATTAGGTGCCTGACTGCAATTATTATATTTGTTGTTTTATTATTGTTAATAATATGGCAGGGAGTACCCGAGGAATGTAGAAATACCAACATGCTGGTTTGTCACATCCAAACCATAAACCGCTAACTATTAAGGGCGGCTAATAGCTTCACGGCTAACCATCTGCAGAGCTGGCCTGTTGTTTTGCTGAAAGTTGCATTCTGTAAGAGAGGCCTGCAGGTTACTTTGTGTTCATAAACGGTCTTATTGCTTAAGTCATTTTGTCTTGGCTCACGCTTGCAGTAAGCAGATTACGCGCATCACACGTATTCATGTTGGATTCTGCCTGCGCTACAGTGTCATCAAACTTCGTTAATACAACTGCTTCTGGGCTGACACAATATGTTTTAGGGAGGGGGGTTGACTAGATGAAAAAACACAGCTTAGCTCTGTCTCTCTTTCTCTCTCTCTCTCTCTTTCATATGAGAGAGAAGGAGATAGAGAGAGAGATAGAGAGAGAGAGAGAGAGAGGGAAGCCATGAGACAGAAAGCGCAGAAAGAGAGATAAAGAGGGAGAAAGATATCTGATGGGGAAAAAGGGGGCAGAGTGGACCCTCTGCATTTGGGGACGGCCATCACACAGAGTACCGTGTTCCCGTGTTCTCCTAAGGAAAGCTCCACCGCAACCGTGGGGGGCCGGAGCCGGGCCGGACCCGGGCCGGGACAGCAGGGTTCAGACCGGGTCGCCACCTGAATCGGCCTCTGTAATTAAGCGCAATTAAGCGGGCATGTATTCTGCGGCTCCGCGCTCGGCGGACGTTCTGTTTACATGCCTTCCCCCACTCCAGGACCCACTTCCTGTAACACGCAGACGAGGAAATAAGTCTGCCCCTGTTCAAATATATCTTCCATTATCCACTTCATCGTCCATTTACGGACACTCCACCTGCGCGGCTCTGCTTCGTGAGGACTCCATTCATACTCTGAGTGCTGAGGGGGAGGCCGCTAGTTTGAGGCGTGAATAATAACGCGCTCTCTCTCCTCCCCTTTGGTGTAGAATATGAACCGCCCGTATGGTTGGCTCTTTTGTGTGCCGCCCCAGGTTGTGTCCTCAGGTACAGGGCCGTAAAAGGTTGTTTCGCTCCGCTCCGCCATGTTGCCCTTGTCAACATTCTCAAGGTGCGCCCTGACTGGTGGAAAAACGCGGCACTGGATATCGACCTCTGCTGTGATTGGGCGCGCTGCACTGGGCGGTGTTCCGTCCAATCTGAAGCCCTCTATCTTGAGGCTCTTGTGACGTGCGCTGTACGTGTACTCCCGTGCCGGGCTCGTAAACGGCGCTGAAAGAGCAAGGCTCGGGTCAAATGCGTAAAAAGGCCTGCTGCTCTTTACACTTTGGTTTGTAAAATATGGCTGGCGGTCCACTGGGGCTTGGGGTCGAGTCCCCTCAGCTGCTGATGTGGGCGGGCTTTCAGTGGCAGCTTGACAGAGGTCAAAGGTCGAAGGGTTAACCTACATGGGGAGAGGGGCAGCTGTCAAACAGCCACGCTTGCATATGTCAGACCATATAAGGCATGCTTGTGGGCGGGGCCAAACCAGGGATCACACAGGCCACAAAGCGCCTGCACTGTGGAGTGGGCCAGTTTTATCCTGGGTGTAGTTATAGTGGGTAGTGAGTTTTATCCTGGGTGTAGTTATAGTGGGTAGTGAGTTTTATCCTGGGTGTAGTTATAGTGGGTAGTGAGTTTTATCCTGGGTGTAGTTATAGTGGTAGTGGGTTTTATCCTGGGTGTAGTTATAGTGGGTAGTGGGTTTTATCCTGGGTGTAGTTATAGTGGGTAGTGGGTTTTATCCTGGGTGTAGTTATAGTGGGTAGTGGGTTTTATCCTGGGTGTAGTTATAGTGGGTAGTGGGTTTTATCCTGGGTGTAGTTATAGTGGGTAGTGGGTTTTATCCTGGGTGTAGTTATAGTGGGTAGTGGGTAAGGGTTTTGCAATGGCCGATGTCGATACTGATATTTAGAGAGCAGGGCGGCCGATATAATTCTTTTTTTTTTGGGATATGATAAAATACATTTAATGAACTTAATGAACGACACACAACATTGCTGAACATTTATTTAGTAGATTAGTATTTAGTAGATCTACTTATTTTAAATCAACAAATGTATCATAAACAAAATAAATTGTCCACAGGTAATCAAAAAACTAAACTCTGTTAAAAAAAGATTTATATCAATTTTAAAAAAATGAAAAGTGCACTTAACGGCAGCATTTATCAGAGACGCATCTCCTTTCTGTTCAATGAACATTTATTTAGTAGATCTACTTATTTTAAATCGACAAATGTGTCATCATAAACAAAATAAATTGTCCAGGTAATTAAAAAAACGAAAAATAAATAAAAAGTTGTAGTGCACTTAACAGCAGCATTTTTAGCATTTCATAACATAACATTTTTGTTCGGCCACATGGGCGCACTAATCGCCCAAGGCCGATTATCTCAAAATGCCAGATATCGGCCTGATTAATCGGCCCGATATATCGGCCAACCACTAGTGTCCAACACTGACATTATTAATCTGACATTGTGTAAACCGGATATTGGCCTGATTAATCAGCCCGAAATATCGGTCAGCCACTAGTGTCCAACACTGACATTATTAATCTGACATTGTGTAAACCGGATATCGGCCTGATTAATCAGCCCGAAATATCGGTCAGCCACTAGTGTTCAACACTGACATTATTAATCTGACATTGTGAAAACCAGGCAAAATGGACAGAGAACAATTCAGACTATCGTGGAATATCTCTCTTCTGGTTCTTTACAGCCTTAGAAAAAGGTGAATATCTCAGGAAGGCTTGCAGCCGTACGAGAGCCCTTGGACACCCCGGCGGATGATAGACGATGAGTGCGCCACTGTTCGTTTAGCTCTGTAATTGGACATTTTGGAAAAAGCAGGAAGCCGCTCTGTTTTCTTGTTATTTCTCCCCTGAAGGAACATTTAAAATCTGTTACCCTTACAGCATAACTCGTCTCTAAAGTCACGGGGTGGAGTTAGTTTGTGGTCTTGGCATCGCCCTTCTATACCCAACCACACCTATAGCGTTGGCAGGCAGGTAACCTCTCTTAGGTGCTGTAAGCTTGGCCCAACTCACATGTGACTCCTGATCACTGCTGTAATCCCGCAGCGTCTCATTAGAGGACCAGCCCAGGATGATCATGTGACTGATCGCCATATTTGGTCTCTTCAGGCTGGTGATTCATTTAAGCTGGGGCTGTTTCACTTCCCAAAACACTAGCAATTACATTTAATCAGGAAAACCAAAAATACTTATATATAATAATATAATACTTCTATAATACTAGTTTTTCCACCCTGTCAGGCATTTTATTTCTATTGAAGCGCTGCAAATGTGTTTTGCCCAAACTTAGATTTCCGTTAGATGCACATTTTATACGTCTGTGTGTGAATTTGCAGTCAGATATAACAATGTGCACCAAAGAAAGGGGGAAATAGCTTTAAAAGGAACAGGAAACAAGGCTAAATTGGCGTGAGTTTGTGCAATTTTCTGTAAATGGTCTTAGCCGCACTTTAGGAACATTTCTTTATAGAGCTGAATGTGTTCTACTTTTACCATAATGACACAAGTCTTAACATACAGCACTTAGAAAACTTGTTTTTTTACTCTCCTCAATCGGAACTGATAATTAGATTTTTCTTCAGACTTTTCTTTCAACATATTCCATTTATGCTGTGAAGCCTTGGTTTGTTGGATATCGGCCTTTGTAGGAAACCGCAGGAGACCTGTTAAAGTATGAATTGACGAGTGTTGGCCAATTCATTCAATTATTTTAAATGCATCGGTGTTTGGTGTTTACAACAGATTCTATAGAAATTTTCAGATTACAGAAGGATTGGACCTGTTGTACCCCCGGCATTAGCTCTGTGTGTGTGTGTGCATGTGTGCGTGTTTGTGTTTGTGTGTGTGTGTGTGTGTGTGTGTGTACGTTTAGTGTGTGGATGTGTGTTCATGTGCACGTTTTGTGTGTGCGCGTGTGCGTGTGTGCGTGCGAGTTAGCAGCAGTCAACGCGCTAAGTTCACATGTTCTCTCTAAGCTGGAAGCTTGGCCGCTCTCAGTTCTGTTTCTCAGAGCATCCCGGGCCTACCATCACAAAAAGCCTGGCTCTGTAGTTGGAGACGAGGCCCCGATGCAAGCAAGGAGGCACAGCCAGGCAGCACTACCACGCGGCGTGGTCTGACGCAGGCCCCAGGGCCCTGCTTCTGATGCAGTGGAGAGGGGAGGAGGGAGGGAGGGAGGGGGTAAGTAAAGGGCATTCACACATCACCCGAGAGTGATGCCAAGCCCTTGGAAACCTCCCAGGACCGTAAATCTTCTGCTTTTGTTTCTTTTAGACTTGAGGCCCATGCGCATCATCCTTTTGTCTGCAGATTCCTTTTAATCACGGCTGGAAGGCCTTTAAAAGTTCCCAGTGTAATTAAGAGCGCTGTTTCAGAACTCCGGCTTTGACACTTCCTCAGGGAGATCAATGCTTTAGCACTTCCAGGAATTGCGAGTAAGCAAGTAAATCTTGCAGAGAAGCACAAGGTATCTATTGTGTTTTTCTTTATTTTCTGAACAGTTAATCCCCTTGTTTTAAATGTACAAATTGCCTTGAGTTGTTGCTGTGTTAATGTACAGCACAGGGCGGTAGTCCTAGTGCGAGGATGTGCTGAAAACATTGTAAAGCAGCGGATTTTAAAAATAAAAAGAGCTCATTACAAAAGACAGCAGTAAACATGTTCTGAACGTTATGGTCTTGTAATAATGAAAATGGATACACCTCAGCCCTTCAGGTTGGATTGTAGTAATGGGCGTTTATTGCCGAACGGCAGCAATTTCCAGCGACTCTGGAGGAAACGCTGATTCAGCATTGCCGTGTCTGTGGCCCTTGGCAGAATTGAGGGAGAGGAGAAACAGCAACACTTTATTAGCATGGAGGGAGAGCGGTGTGCCTCTCTCTGCCTTTTCCGTCCTCAACACAACCAGTGTTTAAACGCGCGAGTAAAACTTTGCAGGGAAACTTTCCGCAGGAGAAGGCTTTTCTGCTTTGCAATATTCCAAATGTTTCCTCCTAGAAAGAGTAAAGTAGTGCACACGTAAACCAGGCTACAAAACGTAATTATTATCATATACATATCATCATATATATTATCAAGAAAGGGAGGACTGTGTACAATTGTAGCTATAGGTAACCCCCCCCCCCCCCCCCCCCCTTCCCCCCCTTCCCCTGCTTAGGGCATGTTGGATGAACATTTATGCAAGTATTTAATTGTTAGACGTATAAGTTACACCATGCCTGTTTCCACACGCTGTTTTAGAGTTTTGTGGTCGATTGTTTTGGGTCCTTCTCGAGCGGGAAAATGAGACACAGGCTGAATTAAGACGGTGCTGATATGTGGTGGACAAACGGAACATATGACATCATTGTGAAGGCTTTGTGTGCGGACTGTGGGAGCACAGAACAGCGTGCACTCTACTTACTTTCTGTATGAATCAGCAGAGAAGAATCAGCCTTTTATTGCACTGGGACACACTTAAATGTTCCTTTTACAAACGCGATACGGATGACGCACACAACGCCAGTCCTGTTCCCACTGAAAGATGGCTTTCCCTCTCTTTTAATTATGTAACATTAGAGAGGTATTAAAGGGAGACCAATAACGACACAGGGCCTTCAAACCTTTGTTATGCATCAGAGGTTTATTTTTTAACTTATCGGTGCCTCTTTCTGCATGCACTGCCTGCACATGCTCACTGCATTCATCATCAGGAAATAACTGCAGCGGAGGGGGGCCATGCCACAGATTCTCTATAGCTTCCAGATGGCAAGCTCCTGCGTTCCTTCTGTCCTATCTGCTGCTTTATTTCAGGAGGTTCTGGTTGGTTACAGGAGTATCCAGTAGAAAGTTAGTGTTTATGAATATTCATGAAGAGGCATCCCCAGGGACCAGAACTTGGCCACCAGTGGTTGTGGCAAAAGATGTTTTGTACTTGGCCACACCTCCAACTGAATATTCATAATGAGGCATGGAACTTGGGATGTTTCGATGTCAGCAACAGGAACGACAGAACTTTTACTGCTGAGAGATGCAGGGAATACCGAGCTCGGCCATCTGGTTACTCTGGAG
Source organism: Synaphobranchus kaupii (assembly GCA_029718625.1). NCBI lineage: Eukaryota > Metazoa > Chordata > Actinopteri > Anguilliformes > Synaphobranchidae > Synaphobranchus > Synaphobranchus kaupii. The sequence goes on along the minus strand of CM056377.1, from coordinate 2,974,510 downwards.
AATTTGTGGCCATTCTTCTCCCCCGCAATAAAAACACAGCAGATCAACCAATGAAAAACATTTATGGAGGTCTGGAGACGTTCCTCTGCTTGTGTTGGACTATAAAATGAGGAGTGCCATGATTCACTACATTTAAAGGTATGAAAACCGTCTGTATATATGTGTGTATATGTGTATATATGTGTATATATACACAGATATATATACACATAAATACGGGATAGTTTCATAGAAAAAGCAACAGATGGAGGCCTAATTCCACAAGGCTAGTTTTTCTTCATCCAAAGCAAGCTGTACTGCATAACCATGTCCACCATCATTTCCGTGCAGTAATCAGACTAATTATTGATGTACACAATCAGTCATAAACTGTTATAGCCTGCTATTACAACTTACTAATGCGCCTGTTGTATAATGCATTTCATATGGCTTTTGATTTCACTTGGCTAGGAAATGCTAGAGGTGATTTTAAAGGGTAACTACACCCTAGATCACGTTTTAGCTGTAAACGTGTTTGTATGCCTACCTTTATAATGAAACTTATTCATCCATTCTGTTATTTCAACAATTCTGAAATAACATAAATCAGGAGAAACTGGTAGAAAAGCGTCTTTGTGCTGCCCCTAACGGTTGAAATGTCCTTTCTGCTGCCCGCTCTGGCCCCGCCCTAATCCTGACGTCTGAGTACCTATTTCTTTGTACTACTACGTCATATAGATAATTGTTGTCGCCCACAAATGAAACAGCCGGCACCTGATTGGTTAGACCAGCTACATTACTTTAGTTTCGGGTCCACGTTTTTAAACCGGAACAACGTTGCGTCCTGTTCATAAACTCTCTTATTCCACCTAAATAGTCCACTAAAATATGTTTTTGAAGATATTTGAGGTGAGAAATAGGCCATGCGGTTGCTCAATCTTGATTCATATTTGATGTGCAACGTCTAGCTTTACAGTCTGATCCGAGTTATACAAAATAATTTGTACAATCCTATGTTAATTTATGCAAATGACGATGGACACAGCTCCTCCGCCCCCACCCCTCTCCCTCGCTCACCCCACAAAGTATTTTTCAAAATTTTTTCGTGGGCGGAGACAGGCTGAAACAGTGAGGTTAGTTACCCTTTGAAAGCTGACAAACAATTACAAATGCTGTGATGTGTTCTTATGGGGGACCTGGGCTGACCTTTTGTGTGGCTATGTAGTGCCACCTTATGTGAAGCTTGTCGTTTAATTTAGCTCTAAGGTAACTGCATAAAAACTCCGTTTATTTCTTCCATGTTTTTTGGCTGTTGTAGGGCTGAGTGCAGGTGGCTACACCCTTCTGAATGCTCTGAAGGACTGTAGTCACATTCTCGAAAAGCAGCACAGACCCAGAAAACGACTGATGTGTGACAGGCCGTCCTGATGTGTTTTTTTTATGATTCACAATAACCATAAGTCTGTAAATATTGCCTTTTTCTTGTCTTGACTTGTCAAGGTAAGCAAGGTAAGATATTGAGTCAGATATCGTCACGTCCTCCAGGGTAATGAGAACACGCCCAAGGGTATGCCGCGCTTTGATTTTTCTATCCTGTCGGGGATGTGGAACTTTCTGTGGTAATTTCAGGTTTGCTGCTCCATGGCTTGTGTTTCACTTTACCCTGTCATCTGTGACAGAGGCTTTCTGTGCACGGGATGGAGGCGGTATATCGTCCGTCTGATGTCATGTGACGATGCTCAAAGCCCCCCGCGGTGACTGAGCCCTGTCCTCCGTGCACCCATCATGCTTTGCACCTGCATGGTGAAAGCGGCACGGCGCTACACCTAATGGTGATGATCTCATCGGGAAACATAACAGTTACTCAATTAGAGCTGCGTGGTTAACTAGCTCAGAGTTCCCATATTGAGTTGTTAATGCCACAGTAAATTCATATGGGCTTGGCCTATCACAGTTCGGTTGGCTTCTGCATTCTTTATCATATGTCTTTCAGCATTTAGGACCGTGTGATTCTGCCTTCTTTTCACAGGGGTTGATAGAGTATATTACGGAACATTGCGTCAAACATTAACCTGGATGCTTCGAGAGCCCTCTCAAAAATTTCATATTCATTCTTTATAGTGCAAATATGTATTTTTCAGCTAATGTGGCATTCAAGGGTTGACTATTGTAAATGGCTACTTGAGAGTTAACGGGCTGATTGTACTTTGCATTGGAGTGAAAAGCAAGGCAGGGTCCCTGTGCTCCCTATACTAAGGGTGGAACACACTGATCCGGGATCATTGGACACATTTACATTTTAATGAAGTCTGATTGGTTAGTCAACACTTGTGGATAATTACAGTTCTTCTGGTTGTTAGCCGAGCGCACACTGGCATGTTTACAGTTGTTTAACTAAGTTTGTTTTTCCCTTCTCAATTTTCAAAATGGAGGCAAACAGTATAGTATGGTGGCAATTAATAGTATCGGCATGAAACTGTTAAGGACACTTTTTGGCAAGGTGTGTGTGTTGGTGGGGGGAGGATCCTTCTGAGCTGTTGTCCTTCTCTGTGTGTTACCCTCTCTGCTTTCTACCTGTCTGAATAAAGCAAAATTATACAAAAGTAGGTCGGATCATCCCACTCTAGTTTAAAAGAAACTATATGCAGTATATGGCAGTTTTTCTCATGTACCTTAATTATTTTTTGCTGTGACAGTGAGAATCTTATAGATATAGCTTAATGGAAGCATACGCAGTAAGTCCACAGCACTGGAGAGTCAAAACCTAGTATCCCAGCGGAGCTCACGCAAGGCCTGAGAAACACAAACATCCATCGGGGAGGAAGGGAGGGAGGGAGGGAGCGTATCGGGGTCTCTGTGGTACAACGGCAGAGGCTGTGAATGGATGGCAGCCTCGTACACACATCGGAATCTAATTATGAAGGCGAGGGACAATGCCCCGCGACAGCAGTCTTTTAAGTAGACGGGAAGCACCGCGCCGCCTCATTCAAAAGCTCCTTTAATGAACTTCCTCGCCGCCGTGTATCGTAGCAACGCGTTTTTATCGTGCGTCGGTCCCCCCGGCGAAGCCGCTCGCAGGCCGACTGCCGCAAAGTCATTCATTCTGTCGCCCTTTTATTTATTTATTTTTGTCCCCGTGCTCCCTCCATCCCCCGCCCAACCCCCGCACCCCCCAAACCCTCCGTTTGTTTCCATTAAGCCGCGTTTGACTCCACGCGGCCGTTTCGCCTGGTTGATGACTGGCTGTTCCACCGCTACAGTACCTGGAGGATTGCTTTAACTCCCAACACAAACTAATTATGCACTTCTCTTCTTAAACAAGCTCATTTTCAAGACACCTCATGAATTATGCGTTTTACTCTATCAAATATTTTCTACATAAGGTGTTCACTTTTGTACATGGTGCTTAACAAAGCAGTGTGCTCGTGGTGGTCATGTGTATAAAGCCTTGTACACTTCTGTCCCATTAAACTTGATAGGCCGATGATAAACCACGACTCTTATCAGTGAAGGTTAGCCTACCGCTACAAAAGCCCAGATCTGTACCTGCGCGGGCGGCATTGTATTTTCATAAGAACTGAGTTTGTGTCCGAATGGTAGAAGGTTCTACTCCAGACTTAAACTGGTACTTATACGGAACTGCTTCAGTATATACCCAGCTGTAAAAATTGATATATGTAATAATTTTTTTTTTAAAAAGCTTAGTGTTACAATTCGTGTTACATCTAGAATCCCTTAGTGTTAAGTTACTCTGGATAAGACCATCTGCTAAACGGCTGTAATGTAAAGTGTAAAGTAATACCTGTATGAAACATTGAAACAACATAATGGCAACGTTACCCTACGCCCCTGACTCCACCCCTACACTCTTCAAAAAAAGACAGTATACATAGGTATAGAAAGTATACATAGGTATAGAAAACTCTTTAATAGGGAAGATACGCCTGATATATACATATACAGCTATGCACATTGGAACAAACTCAATATTGTGATATGAATACTTTATTTTTGTGCACAGAATATACTGCATATATAAAAAGTCCAGGCCAAACCACTGTCAATAACGGACCAAAATGGCAAGCTCGGCTGTCAACAAACATTTTTTGTAGTCTAATCTTCTAGGCTAGCAATTGAATAGCCAGTTATAGCAAGCAATCTCTGGTTATTTCAGGGGGTTAAGAATGCAAATACCACAGGGAATTGAATGCTGCAGTACTATAGTTATCAAGGAATGTCTGTGTGTTATAAATTTGCAGCTGTGCTTCACTTAGGGCTTTATTGTATGAAATTCATTACCATTCACACAGGACTCCATTTTTGTTCTGCCATTTTGGCCAATTCGTGTTACATCTAGAATCCCGATTTCCCCGACTTGACCATCCGACATAATTAGGTGTTCATGTGGACCTTTCTGGGGGGAAACTTGTGTAAAGCATAAATCTGACACCACATGAAGGCAGCATAAGCATGGTGCACTGGTTTTTCTTTTTCTTTTTTTTGAATGTGCACTTAATGTCCCATGCGAAGGAAACTCGGCATGGGTTTAGCTGTCCAGTACCCTCAAGCTTTATCCTGAAAATCGGTTCCATCACCTTGTGAAATTGCTTCCAACTTGAGCTCAGTCTTTAAGGTGCTCATAAAATTATTGTACTGATTAAAAGTATTAAAATACAAAATGTAACATACAGAAATTATGTTCTGTCTTTGTGGACTTTTTCCCAGTCTTGAATAGTTGAATAATTGGTTTCTCTGACAAGTTGTTAATTTACCCAGAATGCTTTGCACTCTTATATTAACCGGGTTAGTTACTAATCTTTTATTCATTGTTATGCAAAAGAGGTGCTCCTGATTAAACATTAACATGAAAAGTTGCAGTGGGAAATGTGCACGCTCTGATTTGAAAATGAAAAAACTAAATTTAAATGAAGCAAGGGCTGCTCCTGAGCCAAATTCACTTGTTCACACGACTGGCTCTTCAGTGTGCAGTCGGTCAGACAGTAATGAGATTAGGCCCAGTTAATTGTCCAATTAGATTAGTGTACAAGAAGTTCAGAGATGACTTCCTCAGTTGTGTGGTTTTGAAACCCGCCTCCATGCCCCACCCCACCCTTTTTCCCCACAGACAGAGGGAAGCATAAATCTATTTCGTGCACGATTAAATTGAAAAAATAATCACAAGTTTTTTTTAACGCTTGCAGGAATATTTGGATCTGCAGAGATTTCAGGAATAACCTGGGTATGAAGTTGAAAAACGAAATAATTACTGTGGGTGAAATAACCTTAAGACTGTAATTAAAGGAAGCTAAGCGTGTGTGCCCATCGTAATGTGCTTATTAAAAGATCTTATTCATTTTGGTAATGTGTTTATAGTGAAGTTTTATGAACTATTATGCGCTTGTTAAATGTTCTGTTAATGTTCTACGTTAGTGGCATGGTGGAAAATAGCATGCAACAATGCAGAGATGTTTTAGCCATCACGGTGCCGTTCAGTGTAGAAAACATCCCGTCTTAAATGGTTAATATTCATTTCGGGTTCGGTTTTTGAATGGCTGAGTAGTTTCTGGATTTCAGTGCTGGCTTCTGAGGTTGTAAATTGATTGTGTGTTTGAGTCACAGATAGTAAACCTCAGTTTCTCAGGTAAAGCTTCAGTTGTATAAATGGGTTCAGGTGTATTGAGTGAATTAAGTGTTATGGTATTTGTTAAGACATTTGATGCCATATCCTTGCCTGAAGGACAAGTATGTCATTTCATTTAAAAAAACATAATTTCACCTCAAGTTGTAGTACTGAATTAGTGCATTCATCTTGTGCGTGGGTGTGGACAAGCCAAGGACTTTCTTTCTTAAATCATCAAGAGTGGCCTCATTGTAGACCTCACAAATGAAGGAAATATTCCCATGCATACATATAAATGATCTATATGGCTGCCGCACAGGGAATGCCATATTCATGGCAGGACTTGTGTGTGTGTGTGTGCATGTGTACGTGTGGATAAGTGTGTGTGTGTGTGTGTATGCATGTGTATGCTTGTGTGTGCGTGTGTATGTGTATGTATGGGGTGCTTGTGTGTGTGTGTTAGACAGAGGGGGAGAGGCAGAGAGATAGTCAATGGCTCGTTTATGTAATCATTTATTTGTTTACGAAGCCACTAGATTCAAGTCATTTAAAAAAAATCTTATTTCCATCCCAGAATATAGAGAACAGAAAATGGAACACAACTGAAACCTTCATTGATTGTCAATTTGAAATAAATTACTTTTTTTGTATTTACAGAGTTAAATGAACTTTATATAGCAAAACCCTCCAAGGAGGCTCATTTGCCATTACTTGTCACTGTGGGAGGGGCTTAGTTATGGCCACGCCCCCTCCATCCTTTAGGTTTGCACGCCATTCAAGTCCAGTCTTCCATTGGCGGTTTTCTTTTTATCCATTATTGAGATATACAGTGCTAACAGTGACTAGCATATGCACTGTCCTAACGAAACAAGGCTTTCTTTATTCAACGAAAGCCACAAAAAAAATAGATAAAAATTTGGCTGCTATTTTTTTTGTTTTTAAAAAAGCCAATACTTTTCATGTCTATTCCATCTGTCATAAGGCCACCACTGTTGTTATTGTAACAGCCAGAAAACATCAAATGTGGCTTTTCCCGTTCTTACTCTAAGTTACGTTATATAATTAAATGTTATTCAGGCGATGTAGCTGAAGCTGGCCTGTATTTGTCTTTATCATAATTAAATAAATGTTTGGCTCTACATGTTTACTTTGATTCTCTGAGGAGTTCAGGATTTGTTCTTCTGGTTTCTTGAAAAACAGTGTTACGTAAATTGTGCTGTAGTAACTGTACCAATCCCAGAAAAACAGCTCTGTAAGACTGCTGATACGCTATTTCTAGTAAATCGGAAAAAAGAAAGTCGCACACTCCGTTTTCTCCCATGATTTTATTCCCAATGTGGTGAAAGAATAATTTATTTCCAGTATACATTTTTTACCTTTCGCTGTGCATAAAGCGTGACTTAGCACTTAAAAAAAGTGTTATTTATCTATTTGTGCTTCTTCTCCCTTGTCAGATTGAAAACTACAGATTGCACTGAAGTTGTCTAGACCAATTGAATTGCTGCTTTTGGGTTGTGATGTCACACATACCAACTGTGAAAGAGTGAGTGCCAATCACTGATCAGCAATGCAATTTGCGTTCGTTTGGCCAGTGGATGGGGGGAGAAAAACAGAGATTTCCCCATAGGGTTTAGTCACACTTTAACATAGTAAACATTCATTCTTCCTGATATCTGAGATTTGAACTGGTTCTGAGCCGAGGGCGGAGGTATCGTGATTGACCTTGTAGCAACAGTGTTATGTGACTTAATTACTATTTAATAAACCATTTTGCCGGACAGGTCACCAGGTGTATCTGTGTGTATCTTTCCCTCACTGTGAGGCACAGTGTATTCTGGGACATTCTTGCATTTCAGTGTCAGGTCATCATCATGAGGTTATATTTCTGTGGCAAACTGGAGTGGATTTCCATGGGGAGCTGCAGTGAAAAGGATGCTTCCCCGTATCGACCGTCCTACATTTACAAAAGATATTTCAAATATCCCTAAACTGAAATGGCCTCCCATTCAGAGGTTAATGACTTGCAAATCGGAAAGGCCTTGTTAATGACTTGCACTTCTGAAAGCTGGATGGAAAGGATGTCCTGTCTGGGACTTTTATTTTGGCATCTTGTGCATCCCAATCTCACGTCTTGGAGCATGGTATTCTGGGATATCAGCATCCTCCTGAGACCTGGCAGAAAAAAAAGTTTAAGTATTAATATTTTTTGACATAATACAAGTGTCTTGGATGAAACATGTTGCAGTGAAAATATTTTTAAAAATATGATTAATTTTACTTTAATTGGCATGTCCCTTGTAGTGTAGGTTTCAGTATAGTAGAAAATATGGTCCTTGAGATTAAGAACGGAGACTCATTTCCCCCACGGGACAAAAATTAACTCCTGGGTCTTTGAAGGTTATGACTCTGAAAGAGGTCCTTCTAGTGTTGCCCAGGTATGCAACACACCTGCAGCAGATCCCACAAGTCTGAAAGAGACACACGTCTTCAAATGCGCAGAGACACACGTCTTCAAATGCGCAGAGACAACCATCTTCAAATGCGCCGAGACAACCGTCTTCAAATGCGCAGAGACAACCGTCTTCAAATGCGCAGAGACACACGTCTTCAAATGCGCAGAGACACACGTCTTCAAATGCGCAGAGACACACCGTCTTCAAATGCGCAGAGACAATCGTCTTCTAAATGCGCAGAGACAACCGTCTTCAATGCGCAGAGACAACCGTCTTCAAATGCGCAGAGACAACCGTCTTCAAAATGCGCAAGAGACAACCGTCTTCAAATGCACAGACAACCGTCTTCAAATGCGCAGAGACAACCATCTTCAAATGCGCAGGACAACCGTCTTCAAATGCGCAGAGACAACCGTCTTCAAATGCGCAGAGACAACCGTCTTCAAATGCGCAGAAACAACCGTCTTCAAATGCGCAGACAACCGTCTTCAAATGCGCAGAGACAACCGTCTTCAAATGCGCAGAGACAACCGTCTTCAAATGCGCAGAGACACACGTCTTCAAATGCCGCAGAGGACAACCGTTTTCAAATGCGCAGAGACAACCGTCTTCAAAAGCGCAGAGACAACCGTCTTCAAATGCGCAGAGACAACCGTCTTCAAATGCGCAGAGACAACCGTCTTCAAATGCGCAGAGACAACCGTCTTCAAATGCGCAGAGACAGCCGTCTTCAAATGCGCAGAGACAAACCGTCTTCAAATGCGCAGAGACAACCGTCTTCAAATGCGCAGAGACAACCGTCTTCAAATGCGCAGAGACACACGTCCTTCAAATGCGCAGAGACACACGTCTTCAAATGCGCAGAGACTCACGTCTTCAAATGCGCAGAGACACACGTCTTCAAATGCGCAGAGACAAGCGTCTTCAAATGCGCAGAGACAAGCGTCTTCAAATGCGCAGAGACACACGTCTTCAAATGCGCAGACACACGTCTTCAAATGCGCAGAGACACACGTCTTCAAATGCGCAGAGACACACGTCTTCAAATGAGCAGAGACACACGTCTTCAAATGCGCAGAGACACACGTCTTCAAATGCGCAGAGACACACGTCTTCAAATGCGCAGAGACAACCGTCTTCAAATGTGCATGGACGCAAATCTTCAAAATGAGCACATTTGCGCACGCAACAGAAATGTGATGGTATTTCCGTTTTGAGTCTCCAGAGAGGTGCAGGTAACCACACAAACGGGTGCAGTAAGGGACCCAGAGTAGTGGCAGAATAGTGGCCTGGGGAGGGGGGGGGGGGGGGGGGGGGGGGTTGGGCCTGAGGGAATTGTCCTGGTTTACTAAACAGCCTTCCGATGCTGTGGAGGGGGGGCTGGGGGAGTGGGGCGGGGCCGGGGGAGGAATAGAGAGAGTCGATTGGAAGAAAAGTATGTCACATGATACCACTCAGTCCCCCCCCCCTAACAACCCTGCAGCACACATACAGGTCCTCTCGCTGTTCCGGGGTTTGCTAAATCAGGTCCCTCCCGTGACTCTGTTTCCCTATTACTGCACTCCAGAAGGTGCTAAATTAAGCCCCCCCCCACCCCCCCCCCCCCCCCCCCCCCCCCCCCCCCCCCCCCCCCCCCATCCTCACACCATTTTCACTAACAATATGGCCGCCTGTGCTTTCAACGATAATGAGGTGCTTTCAGAAACCTTGCGCTTGCTTTATTTTTCTGTACGTTCCTCAGCGTTTGGATGTTCCTCCGTCACGCTGAAGCTCCAACTTCGCTCCGTACCTCAGGATTAGTGGCGGGACAGGAGTTCTGCGTGGTCTCTCGTCCGTAAATTACGTTATCTCACAGTTTATAGGCATCTAGGTCTGTAATAAACTCTACTACTTCGCTGTACGTTGGTCATTTAAAATGCTTGTCTAATTGGCGCTTGACAGTCATTCGAAGTTTCTATAGGAAATCTGAAAAAATGAACTCCAGGGACAGTTTAGTGTACTGAACTCACAAGAAGTCACTATGATGGACATTTAAATCCTTGAAATGTTACGGTCCAGCAAACAGATTTTCTTGAGACATAGAATCACTCTCCAAGTGCATTTTTAATCGACATTGACACTTAGTTTTTGTGTTTTTATGGACAGATGTACTGATGAGTTTAGCTGAAGGGTGTAATGCCTATATCCATGAATATGGCTGGTGTTGAAGGGATCAGGTGGTTAAGCTGTGATGAACTGCCTGATCTCTTCCTGTATTCCTCTAATCTCAAAGTCCCAGTGAATCTGACTGGGCACACTATCTCCTCCAGGCTGGATTGCTGGCTGAAGATTAGTCAAGATAACGCTTTTCTAGTTTAGGAGGATTATAATTCCTCAAAAATCACTCTCACTCAAAAAAAAAAAAAAAAAGCAGATGGACAGAAATTTTTAAAAAAGTTTTTAAGTTCGCTTCAAAAAGAACATTTTCTTAATTGTGTTTGTAGCTCAGCACATGAGCAGCAGCTGAACCCCAACGAGTATGTGATAAAAGTAAAAAGGCCTTTTTCATGCTATGGAAGATAATTTTACGATTATTATTATTATTATTATTATTATTATTATTATTATTATTATTATTAGTTTAGTGCTACCTTATCCAGGGGGAGGCAAGACAGCCACATTTCACACATTATTCAGATCATTAGCTGTATTTTAACTGAAGCTGTTTGGGTTACAAACACAGCATGTAAACAGCTATACCCCCCCAAACAACCAACTACCACCTCACTACTGCTGTATTCAGCAGCTATACCACCCTAACAACCATCTACCACCTCACTACTGCTGTATTCAGCAGTGATACCACCCTAACAATCATCTACCACCTCACTACCTGCTATATTCAGCAGCTATACCACCCTAACAACCATCTACCACCACACTACTGCTGTACTCAGTAGCTATATCACCCTAACAACCATCATACCACCTCACTACTGCTGTATTTAGCAGCTATACCACCCTAACAACCATCTACCACCTCACTACTGCTGTATTTAGCAGCTATACCACCCTAACAACCATCTACCACTCACTACTGCTGTATTCAGCAGCTACACCACCCTAACAACCATCTACCACCTCACTACTGCTGTATTCAGCAGCTATATACCACCCTAACAACCACCTTCCACCTCACTACTGCTGTTATTTAGCAGCTATACCAGCCTAACAACCATCTACCACCTCACTACTGCTGTATTCAGCAGCTATACCACCCTAACAACCATCTACCACCTCACTACTGCTGTATTTAGCAGCTATACCACCCTAACAACCATCTACCACCTCACTACTGCTGTATTTAGCAGCTATACCACCCTAACAACCATCTACCACCTCACTACTGCTGTATTCAGCAGCTACACCACCCTAACAACCATCTACCACCTCACTACTGCTGTATTCAGCAGCTATATACCACCCTAACAACCACCTTCCACCTCACTACTGCTGTATTTAGCAGCTATACCAGCCTAACAACCATCTACCACCTCACTACTGCTGTATTCAGCAGCTATACCACCCTTACAACAAATCTACCACCTCACTACTGCTATATTCAGTAGCTATACCACCTAACAACCACGTTCCACCTCACTACTGCTGTATTTAGCAGCTATGCCACCCTAACAACCATCTACCACCTCACTACTGCTGGATTCAGCAGCTATACCACCCTTACAACAATCTACCACCTCACTACTGCTATATTCAGTAGCTATACCACCCTAACAACCACCTTCCACCTCACTACTGCTGTATCTAGCAGCTATACCACCCTAACAACCATCTACCACCTCACTACTGCTGTATTCAGCAGCTATACCACCCTTACAACCACCTTCCACCTCACTACTGCTGTATTCAGCAGCTATACCACCCTAACAACCACCTTCCACCTCACTACTGCTGTAATTTAGCAGCTATACCACCCCTAACAACCACCTTCCACCTCACTACTGCTGTATTTAGCAGCTATACCACACCCTAACAACCACCTACCACCTCTCTACAGCTGTATTCAGCAGCTATAACCAACCTAACAACCATTCTACCACCTCAGTACTGCTGTATTCAGCAGTGAGAACACCCAAACAACCATCTCCCACCTCTCTACATCTGTATTCAGCAGTGATACCACCCAACCAACCATCTACCACCTCTCTACGGCTGTATTCAGCAGTGATACCACCCTAACAACCATCTACCTCCTCTCTACAGCTGTACTCAGCAGTGATACCACCCTAACAACCGTCTACCACCTCACTACTGCTGTATTTAGCAGCTATACCACCCTAACAACCATCTACCACCTCACTACTGCTGTATTCATCAGCTATACCACCCTAACAACCATCTACCACATTACTACAGCTTTTACCCTAAGCAGCTATACCACCCTAACAACCATCTACCCACCCTCACTACTGCTGTATTCAGTAGCTATACCACCCTAATAACCATCTACCACTTCACGACCTGCTGTATTCAGCAGCTATACCACCCTAACAACCATCTACCACCTCACTACTGCTGTATTTAGCAGCTATACCACCCTAACAACCATCTACCACCTCCTCTACAGCTGTATTCAGCCGCTATACCACCCTTACAACCATCTACCACCTCAGTACTGCTGTATTCAGCAGTGATACCCCCCCTAACAACCATCTACCACCTCACTACAGGTATATTCAGCAGTGATACCACCCTAAAAACCATCTGCATCACTACAGCTATATTCAGTAGCTATACCACCCTAGCAACCATCTGCCCCCTCACTACAGCAGTGATACCACCCTAAAAACCATCTATCACCTCACTTACTGCTGTATTCAGCAGCTATACCTACCCTAACAACCAACTACCACCTCACTACAGCTATATTCAGTAGCTATACCACCCTAACAACCAACTACCACCTCACTACAGCTATATTCAGTAGCTATACCACCCTAACAACCAACTACCACATCTCTACTGCTGTATTTAGCAGCTATACCACCCTACCAACCATCTACCACATCACTACTGTTGTATTCAGCAGCTATACTACCCCTAAAAACCATCTACCACCTCACTACAGCTGTATTCAGTAGCTATACAACCCTAACAACCATCTA
>CM056377.1:2892037-2960793 GCA_029718625.1 Synaphobranchus kaupii | reverse complement strand
ACGCACTTACCCAGAGCGACCTACACAACATTAGCATTTTTACACAGTATCAATCTATACAGCTGGATATTTACTGAATAAAATCAGGTTAAGTACCTTGCCCTTGGGTACAACAGCAGTGACCAGCCTGGGAATCAAACCTGCAATCTTACAAGCCCAGTTCTTTACCCATTATGCTACATTGCTGCCCTATAATTATATAGCCTACTTTATGCAATGCCTGGCATCCATAACCTCCCTGTTTACCACTCAGTAACACAATGATGTTCCTGTATAAAGGACATCCCCATAATGACTATACTACAAACGTGGGTTGAATTCATTTTTATTGCTTTCCCTTGTCAGTGCCTTTGAAATGGAGGGCCCTGTCGAGACCGTTCTTTCCCCCAGACAGCGGCTCACCTCCTTCCCCTGAGAGACGGTTCCCGAGGGTGTGTGATGTATCACATGACCCATGCTTCCCTCTGATTGGCTTGAGCCCTTGGGGTTGGTCGCAGGCTCCTTTGGTTGCCTGGAGAACAGACCACAGTTTCCAGGAACAATGCAGCTCAAGAGAGACTCTCCAAGGAAAACATGGCGCTGACATCATAGTCCTAAAGCCAGCGTTGTCCCGTCACAATCAGCTCTCTGTGAATTTCCACTACGGGGAGAGAGAGAGAGAAGGGGGAGGGATAGAGAGAGAGAGAGAGGGAGGGGAGGGGGGGAGGAGAAAGGAAACAGACAGGGGGAAACAGAGATGAGAAAGAGGACTAAAAGAGAGGGAGAGATGTAGAGAAGGGTATGATTGTCGTTGGAGGACATAGTGATCCCTGCATTACCCCCAAAGTTCGGCCTACACATATTCCAGCAGCATCACATACATTCTGGTACATTCTGGCAGCTCTGACGAACAACAGCATAAATGGAAGCACGACATGGCAAAGACAACTGCATTGCAACAAGGTTAAGCTCCGACCAGTAGCTTTTGACAGTGAGAGAACCGAGGACAAGGAATCATCCTTGTATAGCTCTCTCACAGGGACACTAACGGATGCGCTAACCCGCTTAACCGTCCGTCCGTCCCTGAACCTGCACACATTTCATATGCATCGGAAAATCACAGCCTGAGAGCATTTCTCCTCCACTATCTTACATGGCTCATATGACGGCTGACATGGAGAATTTGAGGATGCGTGTGTACCTGTGAAATCAGGTGTATCTGAGGTCTAATGCGGCTCTGTAAGAGGCACATAAGCCACGGAGCACGCGTTTGGGCCAGTCAGCTAAAGTAAACGACCCCTCTGCATTCATTAGTCACAAAAACAAGGATCTGCCAGCTTTCTCCTTTGCTCTCAAACAAGCCGGGCAGGGAGCAAAAAGGAGGCTGTGAAACCAGAGAGGACTACGCCGACCACAAGGTCGTTTTAAAGACAACGGTGCAGGTAATCAGCAGAAGCCCAGAGCATCCGTTTCCTAGCCGGGTCCAGGAACCAACCATGTCCTTGTGTGACCTGCGCTCAGAAAACAACAGATCTGAACACAGAGGGCCACCCTCTCCCGCAATCACTCTAAAGGGGGTTTATTTTGTTTATTACTTCCCAGTTACGTTTAAAATGATCCGACTGCACCGGCCTTAAGTTCAAAAAGACCTGGAAGGTACGTATACTACAAAGCAGGATTACTGAGTTAGCCGGATAACTGCACTGAGTAAAAACCTGGAATGCGCACAAATCTGGAACATGGACTGAAGTAAAATGACTTGGGGGGGGGGGGGGGGGGGGGGGGGGCATATCAGACAGATGCAAAAGCTTGTTACATCAGTTCCTGTGAATAACGCATCTTATTGGTTACACAGTTCCTGTGAATAACATAACGCATCTTCTTGGTTACACAGTTCCTGTGAATAACGCATCTTATTGGTTACACAGTTCCTGTGAATAACATAACGCATCTTCTTGGTTACACAGTTCCTGTGAATAACGCATCTTATTGGTTACACAGTTCCTGTGAATAACGCATCTTATTGGTTACACAGTTCCTGTGAAATAACGCATCTTATGGTTACACAGTTCCTGTGAATAACGCATCTTATTGGTTACACAGTTCCTGTGAATAACGCATCTTATTGGTTACACAGTCCTGTGAATAACGCATCTTATTGGTTACACAGTTCCTGTGAATAACGCATCTTATTGGTTTACACAGTTCCTGTGAATAACGCATCTTATTGGTTCTTGTGTTATTTAAGATTTTGCCAGCCTGCCTCACACTAAGGCCTGAGAGAGCATGCTCGCCAGGGAAGGATGGGGGGGCTGGAAAGGACAGAAAGAAAAAATGAAGCTGCATCAGACCCCCCACACCCCCACCCCACCCCACCTCTCTGGGTTTAGTTGCAGCATTGATTTATTAATGACCATTGACTGGCCACTTAAGCTCTGCATCCTGCTTCCTGTCAGTGATCGATCTGTTTCTCTCTCTCTCTCTCTCTCTCTCTCTCTAACACATATTTAATTAAATTTGATTAAAATGAATAATTCAAATAACTTTGAATCATCACAAAGCATTGTGATCGTTGAGGTCTTGAAGGTTGTGATGTAATGAATAACTGGTCATTTAAACTCATTGTACTTGGTTTAGGAGCGTGCAGTGCCTTGTTGTTGTCGCTTTGCAGAACAATGTGCTGGAAGTGGCCACCGGGTTCACTGATCAAGGGAAATAAAGGATTATGGGAAAAATTTGGCAATGAATGCCTTTATTGTTCTTCCTTGCCAGGGGTGACCAATGAGCACAGTCCAAACAGGCCACGCCTCTTTGTGCCAATCGGATGTACCAGAATCTGCGGTATTGTGCATGTTACATTATGTACATTTAAGTCAAATCTTGGGTTTTCAGATTCATGCACTTAATGAGTTGCAGGATAGACACAATGGCTTCTAAATAATAAGAGGAAAATAAAAGTTCACAGTTCTCTTTTGTCAAGTTATTTTGCATAGGGATCAAAAACTTGAATAATATAATAACAATGATAATTATAATAATTTACAAACAGTAGAAAAAGGGAACCTTCGTGGGACCACATCAGATGCGATTCCAAAAAATCTATTCAGATTTGACACATCTGCTGACTTACAAATAGCTGATTGAAAATAGTTTACAAATAAGAAAACAAAATGTTAAAAAACTATCAACAATCACAGCCACACATCTGTGCAAAAGCCACACCAGCATCTCATTATTAATTCTTCTTTCATTCAGCACTGTAGCCAGCCCTTGCAAATAACACACTACAAAATAGCACCATTATACAGGGGGTAATATTTCTCAGAGTTTTTTTCCAATATGACACTATCACATATAATGACAGCAGAACAATGCATAAAATAAATTCCATGGGAGTACTAGTTGGATTATATACAGTCGCAGTGTGGAGAGTGTGATGTGATGTCACATGAAGATGTGGGGGGGGGGGTAAACGACGTGGAAACGTGACACAAAGGGACAGTGACGCGATGGGATATGGACGTACGTCGATTTATAAACGGAGCGTTGTTTGAGCAGTGACGTGCGATCGGATACGATTTGATACGATGCGTTCTCTGGGTCGCCATGGCTTCACGCGCTTATCGGTTCGCAATCTCACTTCGCTTATCAGTACGGGAACAAACCAGGATAAGCTTCCTGATACCCAGGGGACCGACGTGATTTTGGAGATTCTCAGAAAAGGGATTTTTGGAAGCAATGTATGAAACAGTCGCCCACTCGCCAACGTTGGTGAGCTGGCTGTCAGTTGCGGGGGTGGGGGGTGATTAAGATCCCGGGGGGGGGTGCGATAGAGACTATTGACCAGGGTGGGGGTGGGGGGTGGGGGGTTGCGATTGATATTGTTAACTGGGGGGAGAGGGCTTGCGATTGACATTGTTGGCGGTGGGAGAGGGCTTGCGATTGACATTGTTGGCGGTGGGAGAGGGCTTGCGATTGACATTGTTGGCGGTGGGAGAGGGGTTGCGATTGACATTGTTGGCGGTGGGAGAGGGGTTGCGGTTGACATTGTTGGCGGTGGGAGAGGGGTTGCGATTGACATTGTTGACGGTGGGAGAGGGGTTGCGATTGACATTGTTGGCAGTGGGGGGGGGGTTGTGATTGACATTGTTGGCGGTGGGGGGGGGGTTGTGATTGACATTGTTGGCGGTGGGAGAGGGGGTTGTGATTGACATTGTTGGCGGTGGGAGAGGGGGTTGCGATTGACATTGTTGGCGGTGGGAGAGGGGGTTGTGATTGACATTGTTGGCGGTGGGAGAGGGGGTTGCGATTGACATTGTTGGCGGTGGGGGAGGGGGTTGCGGTTGACATTGTTGGCGGTGGAGAGGGGTTTGCGATTGACATTGTTGGCGGTGGGAGAGGGGTTTGCGATTGACATTGTTGGCGGTGGGGGGAGGGGGGGTTTGCGATTGACATTGTTGGCGGTGGGAGAGGGGTTGCGGTTGACATTGTTGGCGGTGGGAGAGGGGTTGCGGTTGACATTGTTGGGCGGTGGGGGGGGGGGGTTGCGATTGACATTGTTGGCGGTGGGAGAGGGGTTGCGCTTGACATTGTTAACTGGGGGAAGGGCTTGCGGTTGACATTGTTGGCGGTGGGGGGTTAAGATTCTGATTGTTATAAGAGCATGAGACAGAGCCTGCTCAAGCCCAAAGCGTACCCCTAAACCTAACCCTAACCCGAGTATGAACCCGCACATAGTTGGTGTTCGACACTGCTGAATATGCGTCTCTGTGCAGGCCTACCTCCTAGTTTCTGGAGTGCAGCACTGTGGAATTATGTATTTGTTTTGAGGGGAACACTGTGTTCAGAACAGTGTGTGTGCACATCGCTTCCCATACCATATCACAGCGTTTCTATCCCGCCCCCATCTCATTTTCCTGATGACAAATCAAACGGTCCAAAAAATCAAAGGTTCCTCCCAATGCTAACAGAACAGAACAGGGCAGGCCAAGCTGAATTAATCATTAGCCACCTGTCTCTGGGTGGCTATGCTAAGGGTCTCTTTCTCCTCTGGTCACACTCATAAACCACGATTCCACACTGATATCTGTCCTCAGGTCAAGCCGCCTGGAATCCGCTGGAGACCAAGTGCGTGTTCTCTTTCGAGAACCAAACAGCCAAAACAAACTTTCTTTCCAGTTTCCTGTGATATTGTGGTAACATTCTGACAAAGGTTATAAACCCTGCAACAAATGCACACAAAAACTCAAAACCATGTTTAAAGGGTTTTTGCACTTAAAGTCTCAGGAATGCTACACCCTGCTGCCACAACACCGCCACACACCTCTCTCAACAGTACCCACTGCCTCTCCTGACAATCACATATCCCTTTATTTTCACTGGTCACCAGGAGAAATTCTACGTGGAATTATGAGCATTTTCACTGGGAACCATGAGAATTTTCACAAGGAATGATGGGTAATTTCACAAAAAAGTGTCAGGAATTGAAGAGTGATTTGAAGTGGAATTACGCATTCCTAATGTAGCGCAAGCCGACAAATGCTGACCGAACTCATTGTAGACGTAACCTGGCCATTTGATGCAGATGAGGAGCTACAAATCGGTTTCATCGGTTTTTCGTCTTCGATCTAAATTTGTCCTGCAAGCGTGAAAACGGCAACAGGCTCACACGCGACGATCTGTCACAGCTTGGGGGCGCTATAACTCCCGTACGGATCCGCGGGGACAGTCACAAATGCAGCCGATTTCTCGTGTTTCAGCAGCATCTCTAGTTTGGCATTTTGAACGGGCACATCCCAGGGCACACACTGCTCAAGCCCCCACTTGCTCTTCTCCAGTTTGTATGATGGATACAGTGTGTAAAATCCCCTCTATCCCTGTGGCAGGGTTTACATCATCATCACTCTTTAAAAGTCCCACTTGAGTCTTTTCCCACAGCCAACAGCTCACCAACAGTACAAGCTGAGGCCACACCCCCATACAACCCCTGTGTTCGTCCATCTGTCCAGCTGTCTGAGTGCATGTCTTTCGATTCTCTCTCCTCTATATCCCATAATTCCTGCTGCCCGTGCTTCCTCGGCTGACATTCTTCTGGTGTGCCTCCTGAAACAGAGCAGGGAGATTAGTGACTTTATAATAATAATAATAATAATAATACACTTTATTATCAGGGTACATTTTGTGGTCTGTGATATAATGGCATTTAAACTGCCTGGCCAAAAAAAACAGGTGCTGTTGCACCTGTCAAGCATAGTGCCCACTGTACAAGCCTCTGGAGGCAGTGTTATGATCTGGGGGTTGCTTCAATTGGTCAGCTCTAGGCTCTGCAGCACGTTATGCAGCAATAAATGAAGTCAGCTGAGTATCTGAATGTACTGAATGACCAGGTTATCCCATCAATGGGCATATTCCAGGACGACAATGCCAAGATTCATCGGGCTCAAATTGTGAAAGAGTGGTTCAGGGAGCATGAGGAATCATTTTCACACATGAATTGGCCACCAGAGTCCTGACCTTAACCCCATTGAAAGTCTTTGGGATGTGCTGGAGAAGACTTTACGGAGTGGTTCGACTCTCCTGTCGTCAATACAAGATCTTGACCAAAAAATGAATGCAACTGTGGATGGAAGTAAATGTTGTGACGTTGCATAAGGTTGTCGAAACAATGTCACGATGAATGCGCGCCGTAATCAAAGCTAAAGGCAGTCCAACTAAATATTAGAGTGTGCGACTTTTTTCTTTTGGCCAGGCAGTGTAGTCATTGGCCATAAGCTGAGTTCCCTTCACAAGGATCTTTAAACAACTAACTGTTCACCTTGGCAGGTAGCCAAGTTCGCCTGCCGCTAACTTCTTTTTGCATGGAAAAGTCCTGTTGGAAAATATATTATGACAAAGGACTGAATATCTTTTTGTCAGATTTTGTTCAAAAAATGATTCCTAATAAAAATTAATACTGATACTGATGTATGTTAGGAGCATGCAGCTTCACATCTTTAGCAGGGGACTGAGTTCATACCTTATTACACGATGGCGGACTGCTACAGAAAGTGTGCTTCTGCGAAAAAGAATAAAACAAGACCATACCGGCTTAGTAACATGGCTGAAACTCGGCAACGAGGTACCATGATTTACTGAGAGGTTAAGATCACATGACCCTGTGAGCCTTATTATCAAAGGTAGCAGGACCACATGCTGAAATGTCAACCCTTGTGTTCAGAATTGCACAGATAATCTGAAAAGGTAGAAGGCGATAGTGCAGTCATATTAATGCAGTTAGCAGGTTCTCTCTTTACGAGCTGCAGTGAGCACACTGTAAAAACAAATTTTAACGAGCATTTTAATCTTGTATTTAGACTTTAGAATCTTATTTCTGTTTACTTTTTTTGTTAAATATGACAAAAAGATTGCCAATGGGGTGAGATAGTTTTAATCATTTCAATATTTGCCAGTTGGGTAAGATAATTTCAATTGTCAAGCAAAACGTAACTTAAAACAAGCTGATATTTTCCACTTTAGAGAAAAAAATAAGATTTTAATTCTCATTACATGACTAAAACGGATATGATTAAAACGGACAGGTTTCTCTCTCTATGAGTCCGACGGCCCCTTTGGGTGTGTGAGTGTGGCCCCTCACCTTCTAGCTCTTTTGTGTTGTGAGTGTGGCCCCTCACCTTCTAGCTCTTTTGTGTGTGAGTGTGGCCCCTCACCTCCTGGCTCTTTGGTGTGTGAGTGTGGCCCCTCACCTCCTGGCTCTTTGGTGTGTGAGTGTGGCCCCTCACCTTCTGGCTCTTTGGTGTGTGAGTGTGGCCCCTCACCTTCTGGCTCTTTGGTGTGTGAGTGTGGCCCCTCACCTTCTGGCTCTTTGGTGTGTGGGCGTGGCGCTGAGCTCGGACGGAGCGCACGGCCTTGCTGGGCTTGGCGAGGAGCACAGTACATCTCTAGCCGCCAGCAGCTCACAGCTCTGGAAGCAGCACTCGTCCACGATGCCCCGGCTGTGCGATCGCCGGTAACTGGAGCCATAACCTGGGCTCTTACCTGGGGAGAGAGAGGTTAACTGTTAGTGAGAGAGAGAGAGAGAGATGCAGTCTACTGGAGCCGTAACCTAGGCTCTTACCTGGGGAGAGAGAGGTTACCTGTTAGTGAGAGAGAGAGAGAGAGAGAGAGAGAGAGATATATACAGTCTACTGGAGCCGTAACCTGGGGCTCTTACCTGGGGAGAGAGAGGTTACCTGTTAGTGAGAGAGAGAGAGAGAGAGAGAGAGAGAGAGAGAGAGAGAGAGAGAGAGAGAGAGAGATACAGTCTACTGGAGCTGGTAACCTGGGCTCTTACCTGGAGAGAGAAAGGTTACCTGTTAGTGAGAGAGAGAGGGAAATACAGTCTACTGGAGCTGTAACCTGGGCTCTTACCTGGAGAGAAAGAGGTTACCTGTTAGTGAGAGAGAGAGAGAGAGAGAGAGAGAGAGAGAGAGAGAGAGAGAGAGAGAGAGAGAGAGAGATACAGTCTACTGGAGCCGTAACCTGGGCTCTTACCTGGGGAGAGAGAGGTTACCTGTTAGTGAGAGAGAGAGAGAGGAGAGAGGAGAGAGAGATACAGTCTACTGGAGCCGTAACCTGGGCTCTTACCTGGGGAGAGAGAGGTTACCTGTTAGTGAGAGAGAGAGGGAAATACAGTCTACTGGAGCTGTAACCTGGGCTCTTACCTGGGGAGAGAGAGGTGACCTGTTAGTGAGAGAGAGAGGGAAATACAGTCTACTGGAGCTGTAACCTGGGCTCTTACCTGGGGAGAGAGAGGTTTGTGACTGTCACTCCCCCCATCCCCCCCCATCCTGTGTCCGTTATAAAATATCCCCCTCTCCATTTACAATTCCCCTCTCACCCAGGACACATTACACATTAGACAACAAGCAATACAACCCCATGTTACCAAATGAAATAATGATTTAATATGGCATTTACAATGAGAAAATGCACAGTTAATAGCCCGTGGCTCAAAGCGATACCAGCAGCACTGAAAAAGTATATGAATGTAGTGTGTGGTAAGAGGAGGGGATCTCTAGTGTGTGGTCAGGGGGAGGGGGATCTCTAGTGTGTGGTAAGAGGAGGGGATCTCTAGTGTGTGGTCAGGGGGGAGGGGATCTCTAGTGTGTGGTAAGGGGGAGGGGGATCTCTAGTGTGTGGTAAAGGGGAGGGGGATCTCTAGTGTGTGGTAAGAGGAGGGGATCTCTAGTGTGTGGTCAGGGGGAGGGGGATCTCTAGTGTGTGGTAAGGGGGAGGGGGATCTCTAGTGTGTGGTAAGAGGAGGGGATCTCTAGTGTGTGGTCAGGGGGAGGGGGATCTCTAGTGTGTGGTAAGGGGGAGGGGGATCTCTAGTGTGTGGTAAGAGGAGGGGATCTCTAGTGTGTGGTAAGAGGAGGGGATCTCTAGTGTGCGGTAAGGGGAGGGGGATCTCTAGTGTGTGGTAAGAGGAGGGGATCTCTAGTGTGTGGTAAGGGGGAGGGGGATCTCTAGTGTGTGGTCAGGGGGAGGGGATCACTAGTGTGTGGTAAGGGGGAGGGGGAACTCTAGTGTGTGGTAAGAGGCAGGGATCTCTAGTGTGCGGTAAGGGGAGGAGGATCTCTAGTGTGTGGTAAGAGGAGGGGATCACTAGTGTGTGGTAAGAGGAGGGGATCTCTAGTGTGCGGTAAGGGGAGGGGGATCTCTAGTGTGTGGTAAAAGGAGGGGATCACTAGTGTGTGGTAAGAGGAGGGGATCTCTAGTGTGTGTAAGGGGGAGGGGGGATCTCTAGTGTGTGGTCAGGGGAGGGGGATCTCTAGGTGTGTGGTAATGGGGAAGTGGATCTCTAGTGTGTGGTCAGGGGGAGGGGATCTCTAGTGTGTGGTAAGAGGAGGGGGATCTCTAGTGTGTGGTAAGAGGAGGGGATCTCTAGTGTGTGGTAAGGGGGAGGGGGATCTCTAGTGTGTGGTCAGGGGGGAGAGGGATCTCTAGTGTGTGGTAAGGGGGAGGGGGATCTCTAGTGTGTGGTAAGAGGAGGGGATCTCTAGTGTGTGGTAAGAGGAGGGGATCTCTAGTGTGCGGTAAGGGGAGGGGGATCTCTAGTGTATGGTAAGGGGGAGGGGGATCTCTAGTGTGTGGTAAGAGGAGGGGATCTATCTCTAGTGTGTGGTAAGAGGAGGGGGATCACTAGTGTGTGGTAAGAGGAGGGGATCTCTAGTGTGTGGTAAGGGGGGGGGATCTCTAGTGTGTGGTCAGGGGGAGGGGGGATCTCTAGTGTGTGGTAAGGGGAGGGGGATCTCTAGTGTGTGGTAAGAGGAGGGGATCTCTAGTGTGTGGTAAGGGGGAGGGGGATCTCTAGTGTGTGGTAAGAGGAGGGGATCTCTAGTGTGTGGTAAGATGAGGGGATCTCTAGTGTGTGGTAAGGGGGAGGGGGATCTCTAGTGTGTGGTCAGGGGGAGGGGGATCTCTAGTGTGTGGTAATGGGGAAGGGGATCTCTAGTGTGTGGTCAGGGGGAGGGGATCTCTAGTGTGTGGTAAGAGGAGGGGATCTCTAGTGTGTGGTAAGAGGAGGGGATCTCTAGTGTGTGGTAAGGGGGAGGGGGATCTCTAGTGTGTGGTCAGGGGGAGAGGGATCTCTAGTGTGTGGTAAGGGGGAGGGGGATCTCTAGTGTGTGGTAAGAGGAGGGGATCTCTAGTGTGTGGTAAGAGGAGGGGGATCTCTAGTGTGCGGTAAGGGGAGGGGGATCTCTAGTGTATGGTAAGGGGGAGGGGGATCTCTAGTGTGTGGTAAGAGGAGGGGATCTCTAGTGTGTGGTAAGAGGAGGGGATCACTAGTGTGTGGTAAGAGGAGGGGATCTCTAGTGTGTGGTAAGGGGGGGGGGATCTCTAGTGTGTGGTAAGGGGAGGGGGGATCTCTAGTGTGTGGTAAGAGGAGGGGATCTCTAGTGTGTGGTAAGGGGGAGGGGGATCTCTAGTGTGTGGTAAGAGGAGGGGATCTCTAGTGTGTGGTAAGGGGGAAGGGGATCTCTAGTGTGTGGTAAGAGGAGGGGATCTCTAGTGTGTGGTAAGGGGAGGGGATCTCTAGTGTGTGGTAAGGGGGAGGGGGATCTCTAGTGTGTGGTAAGAGGAGGGGGATCAGTGTGTGGTAAGGGGGAGGGGGAACTCTAGTGTGTGGTAAGAGGCGGGGATCTCTAGTGTGCGGTAAGGGGAGGGGGGATCTCTAGTGTGTGGTAAGAGGAGGGGATCACTAGTGTGTGGTAAGAGGAGGGGATCTCTAGTGTGCGGTAAGGGGAGGGGGATCTCTAGTGTGTGGTTAAAGGAGGGGATCACTAGTGTGTGGTAAGATGAGGGGGATCTCTAGTGTGTGGTAAGGGGGAGGGGGATCTCTAGTGTGTGGTCAGGGGGAGGGGGATCTCTAGTGTGTGGTAATGGGGAGGGGGATCTCTAGTGTGTGGTCAGGGGGAGGGGATCTCTAGTGTGTGGTAAGAGGAGGGGATCTCTAGTGTGTGGTAAGAGGAGGGGATCTCTAGTGTGTGGTAAGGGGGAGGGGGATATCTAGTGTGTGGTCAGGGGGAGAGGGATCTCTAGTGTGTGGTAATGGGGAGGGGGATCTCTAGTGTGTGGTAAGGGGGAGGGGGGATCTCTAGTGTGTGGTAAGAGGAGGGGGATCTCTAGTGTGTGGTAAGAGGAGGGGATCTCTAGTGTGCAGTAAGGGGAGGAGGATCTCTAGTGTGTGGTAAGGGGGAGGGGGATCTCTAGTGTGTGGTAAGAGGAGGGGATCTCTAGTGTGTGGTAAGAGGAGGGGATCACTAGTGTGTGGTAAGAGGAGGGGATCTCTAGTGTGTGGTAAGGGGGGGATCTCTAGTGTGTGGTCAGGGGGAGGGGGATCTCTAGTGTGTGGTAAGAGGGAGGGGGATCTCTAGTGTGTGGTAAGAGGAGGGGATCTCTAGTGTGTGGTAAGGGGGAGGGGGATCTCTAGTGTGTGGTAAGAGGAGGGGATCGCTAGTGTGTGGTAAGGGGGAAGGGGATCTCTAGTGTGTGGTAAGAGGAGGGGATCTCTAGTGTGTGGTAAGGGGAGGGGATCTCTAGTGTGTGGTAAGGGGGAGGGGGATCTCTAGTGTGTGGTAAGAGGAGGGGGATCTCTAGTGTGTGGTAAGGGGGAGGGGGATCTCTAGTGTGTGGTAAGAGGAGGGGGATCTCTAGTGTGTGGTAAGGGGGGAGGGGGATCTCTAGTGTGTGGTCAGGGGGAGGGGGGATCTTTAGTGTGTGGTAAGGGGGAGGAGGATCTCTAGTGTGTGGTCAGGGGGAGGGGGATCTCTAGTGTGTGGTAAGAGGAGGGGATCTCTAGTGTGTGGTAAGGGGGAGGGGATCTCTAGTGTGTGGTCAGGGGGAGAGGGATCGCTAGTGTGTGGTAAGAGGAGGGGATCTCTAGTGTGTGGTAAGGGGGAGGGGATCTCTAGTGTGTGGTCAGGGGGAGGGGGATCTCTAGTGTGTGGTCAGGGGGAGGGGGATCTCTAGTGTGTGGTAAGGGGGAGGGGATCTCTAGTGTGTGGTCAGGGGGAGGGGGATCTCTAGTGTGTGGTAAGGGTAGGGGGATCTCTAGTGTGTGGTAAGGGGAGGGGGATCTCTAGTGTGTGGTCAGGGGGAGGGGATCTCTAGTGTGTGGTAAGAGGAGGGGATCTCTAGTGTGTGGTCAGGGGGAGGGGGATCTCTAGTGTGTGGTAAGGGGGAGGGGATCTCTAGTGTGTGGTAAGGGGGAGGGGATCTCTAGTGTGTGGTAAGGGTAGGGGGATCTCTAGTGTGTGGTAAGGGGGAGGGGATCTCTAGTGTGTGGTAAGGGTAGGGGGATCTCTAGTGTGTGGTAAGGGGAGGGGGATCTCTAGTGTGTGGTAAGGGGAGGGGGATCTCTAGTGTGTGG
The DNA here is from genome assembly GCA_029718625.1 of Synaphobranchus kaupii. Classification (NCBI taxonomy): domain Eukaryota; kingdom Metazoa; phylum Chordata; class Actinopteri; order Anguilliformes; family Synaphobranchidae; genus Synaphobranchus; species Synaphobranchus kaupii. The sequence continues at coordinate 2,947,904 of CM056377.1, read as the reverse complement.
TAAGCGTAGGGGGATCTCTAGTGTGTGGTAAGGGGGAGGGGATCTCTAGTGTGTGGTAAGGGGAGGGGGATCTCTAGTGTGTGGTCAGGGGGAGGGGAAAGGTTGTAATATGTGAATATGATTCTTCAGCATAATGTTGCTGGAATAATTCCGGTGAGATGCTTCAACATGAGTTGTGGGCTTTGATACTGAAGTCATCTGTCATGACGGGACAAAGCTCAGGATGCACTGCAGGCCTCTATTGGCACTGTACACAGGGACCTCGTACTGCTGTCGCTCTAACGCCACTGCGCTTACACAACATTATCTGTGCAAGAGTCATTGAGCTTCACAACGCAGGCCTCCTGTCCTGTCCCATCGTCTCTGTTCGGGTGAATTCCAGCTGGACATAAATCGGACAGGTCAGCCGGGTTCGAGCGCTGGTCAGTCTTTTAACAATGGGCTTTCACATGAGAGCGTGGCTCCCCCCCCCTCCCCCCTCCCCCCCCCCCCCCGCACCCCCAGGTTGGTGTTGGCGGATTCATGTTTCCACAGAGTAGGCGGGGTTTCCGGCTTTAGTGTTCTGGCCTGGTTTTTACCGCCCCGATCCCGTTTCAAATAAGCATCACATCCTCCAAATCATGTATGAACCTGTCACACGGAGCATATTATCCATGATCCATGATTCGTCTACGTGTTGCGTGTGGGGGGGAGGGGTTTGCCCATCAGCACAGATGGATTTGTAACACAATCAGTAGAAAATGGAAGACAAAGCAATGCAATGGAAATTTAAGCATCACTGTGTGTGTGTGTGTGTGTGTGTGGGGGGGGGGGGGGGGGGGGTCGGGGGACACACCATTGACTGCATTTTTAATGGGGGGGGGGGGGCACCATTGACTGCATTTTTAATGGGGGGGGGGGCACCATTGACTGCATTTTTAATGGGGGGGGGGGGGGGGCACCATTGACTGCATTGTAATGGAATGAGATAATGGTGTGATGGTGCGGCTGAGAAGACGCTGGTTTTACAGACGATTGCTGGTTCATAAAAGCATTGGATTGTTGGAAGCCATGCAAAACCCATCGCCTGCGCACCACCCAGACAGTTGATGCTAGGAGGGGGGACCATAAAATTCACAAATAGTCCTGGAAGGCTTTATCGCTGGTAGCGCGAAAAAAACATTTTTTTAAATTCCTTTACATTTTAGTCACAGCTTTCTCCTCATTTCGTTACATAACTCACCCACCCCCCCCCCCCCCCCCATGTGACCAACACCAGAGTCTGGTTATCAGAGCTCAGTCCCTCTGTGCCTCATCACCAAGGCAATTAGGACACAGTCACTAACATGGCTGCCAATATTCACCAGCACAGCCGGACAGACAGACCTCTTTCTGAACAGCAGTCACCTGCCCAATATGGGGTGTCCTGGTACCCACAATCCTGTGCTTTTGCATTGCCATGAACACCAGGCAATTTAACAAGGTCGCAGCACCACAGGACAGGCGCAAGGTTCAAATCCATCAAATCCTGGTGCACTCAACATTCAAGCAAATAAAAAATATTTTCTGTTGAGTTTTACTTTGAAAGACCATCCTTGGATGGTCCTTGGAGTCACTTGTACTACGAGGATGGCGCAGAAAGTGACGTGCAGACGGCTACGTCAAAGCCTTACGAGTATTTAATTGGTTGCCAACTAGCGCGCAAAAATATGACGTAGGCCAGAATAAATAATCATGTTAAAAATGTATGTCTTTGTCTGTGTGGTAAGAAAAAAAATTTGACCCCAGAAAAATAATAAGCATACTGTCATGTGTGTGTGGGGTGGGGGGGGGTGGACAGACAGGAACATCTATGGACTTTTTGAGCTCTTCACATCCTGGACAGGTGAGCGGTTATCCCCATCGAACAAGACGCCATGGGAGCGCTGGCTCCAGGTATAAAGCGCTGGACTGAAATCTGGGCACTTTCGTTACAAATGTGGGATTGAAAGACCTCTGGGAATGTTCCCTTTTGAGCTGCTTCTCCATTCCTCTATAAACTCACATCTTTCCTTCTCCCTGCCCACCAAATTCCCCCTTAAAGCGCCATCCAAGGGGACGGCGGAGCAGCCACCCGCCGGTGAACATAACGTCACTGGGGTGAAGGAACAGAGGTGCACCAGGGACACAAGACCAGCAGCCCAGTACAGTAACTCTACACTCAGGCAGTGTCCGAATCAGAGCCCTATCTACTGTGTCCTGTCAGCTGTGTACTGTTTAGCAGATGTGTGCTGAAAATTTTGCCTACTTAACAACTTTCTCGCCCTGTCTACTCAACAAGCCTACCTAATAGTATGGAAGGGTGCTGATTCAGACACCACGCCTCAGCCTCACACCAAAGCCAAAGGACAGAAAACAGACGGGGAAACGAAAGGCACAAAATAAAATAAAATCTTCTGTTTTTTTATTTATGAAAAGCCCATTAGCAAGGGGAAATGGGAAGGAAGGGGGAGAGAGGATGGGGTACCGCCACTTTATGAATAAATAAACAGTGCACTTACTGACATAGAAACCTCTGTCTCCGCACACAAACTGCAGCGTGTCCACCAGCTCCGCCCCACAGAGCGTCTCGTGTCCCGCCTTCACCACCGGGGACAGGGGCGAGAATGCAGAATACCAGAGAGAGGGCGTGGCTTCGCGAGAAGTAGCCCATCTTACACTGCGAGCGATAAAAGACAGGCAGCCTATCAGACATTGAGACGTAACCAAAAGAGACAGCAAGGCAGTCAGACGTACAGCATGTCTTAAACTAACCAATAGGAGAAGGAGACTGCTGCGCATCACGCATGTGCAGAGTGCAGCCCAGGGGTGCGTCCCAATACTCGAAAAACGCACCCTCCTTTCCTCCACTACCACCTCCTCTCCTCTCTTGCCCCGGAAACGGATCTTTGTGTTTTAATCTAATGTCGCTGATTACATCTTAATTACGTATTAATGGTTACATATTAATCAATGTCTAGACGCAAACCGCAATGGCACGTAAATTGTATACTGTACATGCAAAATACTTGTACTCGAAACGTTCAGACAGTTTTGCATACTTCCGGGTTGGAGAGGAGTGGTAGTCGGGGAGTGGAGGAAAGGAGGTGGGGAGTGAAGAATATTGGTACACACCCCAGGTAAGAGCAGCTTTAGACTCACACTCTCATATACTCCCAATCACCCCATCCTCAAGTCAATCAGCAGCAGTCCTAGCTGCCCTTTGAAGTACTGTACATACACTTATCCTTCATCTCTCTAACCACAGTAAGTCCTCTGCTAAACGGTGAACTTCTCTTAAAGCTCAGGGGGTCACTCATATAAGCAGGTGCCTATGGCAGATACAAGGACAGTGGATTGATGCATAACAGCAACAGGGATGGAAAGGGTGAAAAAACAGATAAATGCTAGAACTAACTAACCATCACACCTTACCATCAACACACACACACACACACACACACACCGCGTCATATTAAACTAGAGACAGGGTGCAAATGGTGCAGAGTGCAAAACAAGCATTTTCGAAATACAATAACGGTAATACAGTAGCCTATGGTATGCGTAAATTTATCACATACAGAGCGCAAGGATCTTACGGTATGTCTATACGTCAAACTTTGAGTTAAAAGATGTCTAAATTAGTCTCCCAAATTATCCCTTAATTTAAATGAAGTAGCCTATTGGGATTTGGGAAGTTAATCTTTACCATTATGCAGTAGCCTAACGCTAAATGGGGAATGTGTTCCTTTACTGAAAAATACGCCCTCCACCTCTCTTTGTCGCAACAAGGGAAATAAATTAGACACGTGTTTGTTCAACAGCACCAGACCACTTTTTCACAAGGTGCAGGAGCGGGCGGAACCGCCATACCAGGCTCCTAGGGGAAGCATCGCCGGCAGGATTTACATATAATAGAGAGCATCTAGTTTCTACTTCATCATATGGGAGGGCTTCAACTATAAACTTTCCAATGGGCGCCACAGGGAGCCGTAGACTTCAAAAAAGCTTTTAAAAATCTTCTTTCAAACGTTTATTGTTATTATTTCTTTCTATTCTATTTATGCAGTCAACTGAAGCGAGTTTGAAAGTTGAACTAGAAAAGGAGAGTCCGCGAGTGGTTTATAGTTAGGAGCACGCGCCTCTGCCAATGTGCTCCTAAATGCATCCAGCATATCTGTTTCTACAGCACATACTAGCTAAACAGATGTTTATACACAATTACACCCTACAATTGTGAGTGGATATATATTTACGCACACACATAGGACAATATATTCTGCATAGGCTACATACAAAATGCGTGTCTGCCACTTGCTTTTCAAAACAACAGTGAATGAGAAGCAACACATAGGCTATGTTATCTGTTATCTGTAGCCTATATCAAAGCACAGGCATATGTATACAGAAAATGTAGCGCTATGCAGCCTATATAGCCTATTTAGAAACTATTTCAGAAATATTGCAATGGAAACAAATCAACGTAGATCTACTTGAAATGTTGGCTACATGTACACTAAAATACAAACATAGTTTGTATGTTTACCGCAAACAACGGTATTACAAAATATAAAAGTTATAGTGGAATGAAAAAAAACATATTGCCAATATTAAAGAAATAAGTAAAGTTACCTTGAAGACATGACATAGCCACTGAAAGATAGGACCGTTAGACATCCCCACGGGTCTCCTTCTGCCAAACCCCAGGAAATACGGAATTTAGTTCAAGTCATTAAAAATCTCGCGTAGAAGATGCCGAGGTTCACATCTCAATATTCCCCCTTGGCTCCATTGTGCAGCCTCGTTTCGGCGAAGTGAGGTTTTGGCAGCTGGAAAGGGATTTACAGAGAAAATCCCGAGCATTTATCCACATTACACTGACGTTTTCAACAGGAAACAGCTGGACCCGTATTTGATTCTCCCCTCGTTAAGTTATTCATTAAGGATATTGGGCACATTTTCAAATAACGTCATTCCACCTTTTTCTGAGATGGGACTGAATTTTGATCTTGTACGGACTTTCAATATTAAGAATTTACGGAGCTACCCACGCTCTTTATTGAAGATTATTAGGGGAAGAATAATATATTCACCTCTCTCCCTCCATCTCTCCCTGGCAGTGCCGAGGAAGTTATGATGCGCAACTGGAAGAACACTCCACAATGACCACTTGTGCGCTTCTCTGGGTGTCATATATTATATTCGTTATAGGCTGTATTACCCGCTAAAGCAACACATACATGTACTAGTAAAATATAACTACACTCTTAATTATTAGGCAACCCTTTGCATGGGTGTTTAAACGCATGCGCACACTTCTGTCTTGTTTGAATACTTGGTAAAGCAGATGCACTGAACAGTTATAATAACCCGGAACAACGTCTAGATTCGTGCGCGTTTGATGTGTAACCTTTAAATTAGGCGGGATGTCCCGGTGTGGTCAGACAGGTCGAGGTGACCTCGGGATGGGGCGGGGACTGATACAGGCTGTTCTGCGTTCTGTCTGCTAAACGGCAATGACAGAATTCAAATGAACTAAAAGCTAGATCGGTTTAAACACACAGTGCTTATCCATCTGATAAAATGGGAGATATTGTCACTGTTGCAACACAGTCCCTCTTATGCGATAGAATGGTCATTGTTGGTGGGCAGAAGAAACGATGCGAACAGGAACCGTGCTCCACTGTCAAACCCCGATATGCAAATATAAGTCCTGTCATAATTGGCTTAATGCTGTAAAGTCACTAAAATCTTACCCTGGGGAACACTGATCATAGTGTTTTAAGCGTGGCCTGTTTTATGTGGTCTTTTTTAAAACGTCCTTTATCCGCCAGTTAATGGGAGAGTTAGGTAAAAGCATTTATTCTGTGATTGGCGGCTCTTCTTGGCAAGAATGGAGCATGAATAGATTTTCAATCATAAATGCAATCAAACAATAGTCGAATACAGCACTCAAAAAAAGTTCCTTAAAAGGTACAAACGATTGTCACTGGGTCGTACCTTAGGTAAATAAAATTGTACCCCAATCCAGCAAATACATAATTAATTTGTACCTTTTTTGCTTGTAAAAGGTACTTAGTACCCAACTAGAACATTGTTGTGCTTTCGGGTTACATTTGGGCAATCTGTTTCTTAAAGAACAAAAATGTACCTGCACTGTCGGCTATACCTTTTATGAAAGTGTAGCTATAGCCTGAAACATTTGTTTAAAAATGTCTCAGTTAATTTTTTCAAAGAAAGATGCAGTTCACAATGCGCTATGGTCAGAATCAAACCACCAACGCAAGGTATAAGGGCAGGTGCTTTTGATTGTATTTGTTATTAATCTATATAGAGATATCAGTTCAGTAGCCTCTTTCCAATATAGCGACCGCCTGAATAACTCAAAAGCAGCACTATGACGCCATCTAGTGAGTATATTTTACAATTACAATTCTAATGAGAAAACAGTTACAAAATCAATATTCTTCCAAAAACAGATATTGACAAAACGTCAAATTTCCATCTCCACCCTGAACTATTGAAAAATCAGTGCGGAGAAACAACCCTTCAAGTGATCCATTCATATCCACTGCATATCTGCCAGCAAAGTGATGGTTTGAGGCTCGTTTGATACCGCAGACCCTTCATGATTTACAGCCATTTAGCCAACCATGGGTTCCATACTATTCCCGTGTAATTTACATCTTAATCTAGTCCCATCCCCCAATTCCCATAGAGATCCATTCAAATGCAGAGAGGTTATAGTATCACGCGTAAGAGTACCCAGTCTTTTGATATCATTTTATACACAGTCATGATAGCATCACCTGTTTACCTGTGGAATGTTCCAAACAGGTATTCTTTTAACTTCCCAGTCTTTTCTTTGCCCGTCCTAACTTTTTTGGAACGTGTTGCAGGCATCAAATTCGGAATTAGTGTATATTTACAAAAATCAATAGTTGATAAGGTAAAACATTAAATATATTTTCTTTGTACTGTTTTCAATTAAATATATGTAAAAGAGAATTTACAAATCATTGCTTTCTGCTTTTAGGTGCATGTTACATACTCACAACTTTTTTGGAATTGGGGTTTGTACGTTAGGGAACTATGTAATTTTTGTCTGAAATGTATATGCTAGTTCTCTACCACATATTTATTATATAAGTTTTGTATATGGCGTATGTGATTTTTACAGCATTTTTACAGACCTTCTGCACATGGGATAATTTGTGTAGGATATATGGTGTTAGCTCCTCCGTCTTTAGCTATACTGATAAAAATGTATTCAAGCCTGTAAACTTGTGGAATGACCAGATGTGTGTTGCGAGTATGTGCATATGTTCTGTCTGATGTCTTTAGGTTTAATCTAGTAATAATATAACATTACAAAAAAGAAGAAATCTCGTGCTTTTATTTTGTTTTTTTCTCCCTTCCGCACGTTCGGCCACCGGAAGTCGTAAGCGTAAAGGATCTACGTGCTATATCTCTATGGTTCTTCAACAGTTGTTCTGTGTACCCGCGAAACGACAGGAGGAAAACGCTGTCGTTGGGACAGAACTATTCTGTGTTCGTAGGCCTAATGGTAGACATTTTCATTCAATTCTGTGCAGCTATGAGTTCGCAGTTCGACTGCACTATAAACACTTGGTGTATTGACTATTATATATTTGCTGCGATCAATGCATACAGAAGCGGAGACTACGCGGAGTTTTGTAAAATTCGGGACGTACTTCAAAGTAAGTAGGATCAAACCTAGTTGGCAAACCACTTTTAGATAACGTTAGCTAATAGCGCTAAAAAATGGCAATGCAAATAATACATGTTGCAGTTGCAAATTTGAATAGTTATAACATCGGCGATTACAGTGATAGCTAACTTAGCTATCTTTTTAAATGAGCCTGCCAGCCCAAGCATGGTTATGAAATAACTGGTTCTACAAAGTTTCAAAGGATAGTATGCTTTCTGTACTGTTGTTGCTTTATACAACTAACGTTAGCCAACCATTATTAGATTAGAAGTACGTTATAGGATTGCTGTAACAATTATATTTGGGCAATTCTTAAATGCAAGTACCTTAACCACAATGGTATCGCGTTGTTGGATGTTTTGTTGCCCTTTGTTGACAATATGCATGTTCAAGATAAATTACATTTGAGTTCTGTGCAAACACAAAGTATAACAAAGACCAAGAATGGGTGGCATCGCAGACAGGCTGTTTGGGTACGCACGTTTGCCATACAATACGTTTCATAACTTTAATTGTTTTAACACAGCAGGTTCCCTTTGTATGCTGGCCCAGGACCGAACTTGAGAACCACTGCATTAGAACTACTCAATGCAAATTTACCTGTTAGAACAAGGACAACTAAAAGTAGTGTTCCTTGAACATTTTGTCATCACAGGACTTTTATTCTTCATGGCATATAACCTCTCAAACATGAGAAGGATCTAATTCAGAAGAATAAACTGCTTGTTAAAATTCTGGAGTTGTGATTGTGGTTGGAAGGAAACCCAGCGTACACGGTTGTACCCCAGGACAGAGTTTGGGAAGCACTGTTTTAATATAACTGATTATCCAGGTTTGGTAGCACTGCCATTGGAAAGCTCTGAAACCCTCAAAAGGCAGTTGCTTGTGATGCAGTTCCTGTCCCGGATCAATGACGGAGACAAACTGGGTGAGAAATATCGCCTGAAGTGTCGTTTCAATAATAATACTCTGTTGTGACCACACAATGTTTATATCGTAACCAGAAATGCCTGTAAAATAAGAGCACCAATGATAATTACTTTGCCTCAACTCAAGATGTACGTTTGGCAAAATGGAGGTCATGAACATCTCTGGATGTAGCATATCTTTGTTGGAAACGGATTCTCTCTCCAGGGATGATATTTTAACTGCCCAATTGACTACGGTAAATGTTCAGCAGTGCCAACCTTTTGGGAGCTGCTATTGGGACACTTGGGAATATTTTTTGGCATAGTCGCCATTTGTGGCTGTACAACATCTGTAGCAAGCCAAAGAAACAAGACTTTCCATTTTCAACTACCCCCCCCCCCCCCCCAAGTTTTTCTTTTCCTTATCTATCTTATTCTGTGCAGATTGACTGATCTTTCTGCTGTGTGGATCAGCTAGAGATGACGCAATTAATTGCGGTTTGTAATGCAGCCAGCCCATGTCCTGTTATCCTGTCATATTAAGCACAGGATAGCACCAGTCTTCCTTGCCTGCATCTTTCTGCAAGGCACATGGAACTCAAAATATTATTTTCCCCACACAAAAAAGCATATTAGAAAAATACAACAGCATTTCATTTGAGTACAAAGTACAAACAGACATTGCCTCTCAATGTTCATGAATCATTCATTCGTAGGATTATAAATTTTAGTTGGCAACATTTAAATCGGATTCCTTTCTTGGGTTTTGGAATAGGGCCGAGTCAGAATAAGCATATTGATAGGTGGGTATTTTGACCTTTTTAGCCAGCCCATATTTTCAATCATAATTATAATTTAAGATTGATAAATCATTCAGTTTAAAATACCATAGGCACTGACCGTCACTGACCCTAGATCTGGCTTTAGGTCACTTGACGTCGACTACCTCAACGTCATCTTTAGGTAGGACGTTGGCAAATTTCCGTACCTTTTTGCAACAGAGAAATTAAGTATTTGCATTTGATCCATGGTTCAGAACACTTGCCATTGCTGATATTTCACACACGTGGCAGAGGAACTTGTTTTGTGCGGTGTGATGATGCTTCCACGCCCGCTCGCCCTTCCCTAGATTTAGCGTTCGACTCCCAGGATGCCTGCACCCCGCTGGAGTCCGCTTTGAGCGTGCTGTTTTCCATCAGTCAGGAGCTCGAGGTTCCACAGCCAGTTGTGGAGAGAATTCAGACGTCTATCTGTGAGACGGTGAGCATTTCCCCTCTCTGACATAGCAGCTGCTCTATATCCTGACCCAGAGGTCTGCTATCTGGAGACAAGTGGACTGAGTAATGCATTAAATATGACCACTGTTTGAATAGAAAAAAGTGATCAAATTTGACTATTGTTTGAATAGCAAAAAGCCAACAAAAAAAAAAAACGATCAAGTATAGCCTTTTGAATTAGATTAAATGGCAAATGGTACTCTGGTGTTGACAATCCTTGAGTGATTGACCTTTTTCTCTGGCTTTCAAGCTAAGGTGGTTTAAACTTACGAAATAAGAGCACATCCATTTAAAAAAAAAGAAATAATAATAAAAAATAAAAAAAAGTTACTTTTTGGGTTTGCTGCCAGGAGTTAAGCACTTGTTAATAGCCTATATAAATATATAACTGATTGGCTTGTACATTCGTGGTGATGCTGTAGAGTTCCATATACAAGGCAGCCATCAACATACAGTCAAGCCGGAAAGTCTCCCCACCCCTTTCACCTTCTCCACGTTTTATTACGTTACAGACATATTCCAAAATTGATTAAATTCATTTTTTCCCTCAAAATTCTACACACAACACCCCATAATGACAATGTGAAAAAAGTTTTTTTGAGATTTTTGCAAATTTATTAAAAATAAAAAAATAAAATTTCTCATTTACATAAGTATTTATACCCTTTGCTTTAACGTATTTTTAAAGTATCATATTTCATATTTGGTCGCATATCCTTTACATGCTGTTACTTCCTGAAGTCTGTGACCATCAACATAAAAAAACTGTCGATATCTTATTTTCAGGTACTGTTACAAGCGATACTATAACCTCTCTGCATTTGAATGGATCTCTATGGAAATTGGGGGGTGAGACTAGATTCAGCTGTAAATTACACTGGTACAGTATGGAACACATGGCTGGCTAAATGGCTGTAAGTTATCAAGGGTCTGAGCTATCAAACGAGCCCCAAACCATCACTCTGTTGCCAGATATGGAGTAGATGTGGATGGATCACTGCAAGGGTTATTTCTCCGGACTCATTTTCCTATAGAACTCTATGGGGAAAAAAGTCAGGAGAAACAACCCTTAAAGTGATCCATCCACATCTACTCCATATCTGGCAACAGAGTGATGGTTTGGGGCTCGTTTGATAGCTCAGACCCTTGATAACTTACAGCCATTTAGCCAGCCATGTGTTCCATACTGTACCAGTGTAATTTACAGCTGAATCTAGTCTCACCCCCCAATTTCCATAGAGATCCATTCAAATGCAGAGAGGTTATAGTATCGCTTGTAACAGTAACTGAAAATAAGATATCGACAGTTTTTTGATGTTGATGGTCACAGACTTCAGAAAGTAACAGCATGTAAAGGATATGCAACCAAATATGAAATATGATACTTTAAAAATACGTTAAAGCAAAGGGTATGAATACTTATGTAAATGAGAAATTTTATTTTTTTATTTTTAATAAATTTGCTAAAATCTCAAAAAAACTTTTTTCACATTGTCATTATGGGGTGTTGTGTGTAGATGTTTGAGGCAAAAAATGAACTCAATCTATTGTAGTATAAGTCTGTAACGTAATAAAATGTGGAGAAGGTGAAAGGGTGGGGAGACTTTCCGGCTTGACTGTACAACACCATTTCACTGATGTAGGCAATATGGCAAAATGTTCAGGATCTTTGCTGAATGTGTTGAATTACAAAAGGGAAATGAATCATTAAAACACCATTTGAAGTTTTCAAGAGTTTATTTAGCTGAAAATGTGTAAATGTGAGCATTCCCAAGTGCATTCCCACGTGCCCTGTTAAGAGTTCACACTGCTTTTCTTAAATAGCTGGTGATCTTATGCATGAAGAACAAGATGTTTGTGAAGGCGGAGGAAATTGTGACAAAGCATTTGCCAAACAGCACGGTTAGAGAGGCAAGTTCCCGAGTTTGACTCTGACACTTCACTTTTAGCGCTAAAACATTTTGGAGTGAAGTCATTTTGCTGAAACGTGATGGTGTTGTTTGTGTTTCCTTATGCAGCTGTTGCGCACCAAGCGTGACACTCACCAGCGATTCACCTATGAGGAGTTCCGAAAATCAATGCTGGATTTTTCCGAGAGCCTCTTCACCAATCCAGAGCCTTTCTTATACAAGGTGTGTGTGTCTTTTTTATTTTTTTATTTTAAACTGCTGTTCTTCTGGGAAAAACAGTAATATAAACTTGCAGTAATAACATCTTACTTAAAAATGTTTTTTTTGTTGGTTTTTTTGTGTATTAATATAAAGTTAAAATGAGGTAATGCCTCACTGTGGTCGTTAAAGTACCCATATTTAAAGAGTAGGGGTGGTCAGTGTCCTAGTGCAATTTAGGATTGGGGAAATGCTACAAGGAGTGATAACTGCCGACATTCCTAACGCTAAAGACCGCTAACAATGCTAAAGCTACATGGTGATTACGCTGTTGTAGATGCTGGAGTCCAAACCTCTACAGCAGTGCTGCTAACGCTTGCATGCTGTTTTTCTCAGGCTGTAAAGGGGTTGGCTGCCAGGAAGCAACTGGATGAGAACAGAACCAACAACCGCCAGCCGACTCCACAGGACGTGAGCCCAGTGCAGACTCACACACGTCCAATGTGCGTGTTTACGTGTGTGTGTGTGTGTGTGGGTACATGCATGTGCATGTGTATACGTGTGTGAGTGCATGCCTGTGTGTGCGTGCGTGCGTGTGTACGTGCATGTGCATGTGTATACGTGTGTGAGTGCATGCCTGTGTGCGTGTGTGTGCGCCTGCCTGTGTTTGTACATGCATGTGTGCGTACGTGTTTATGTGTGTGAGTGCACACCTGTGTGTGTGTGTGTGTGTGTGTGTGTGTGTGCATGCCTTTGAATGCATGTGTGTGTGTGTATATGCCTGTGAGTGCATGCCTGTGTGCGTGTGTGTGTGTGTGTGTGCGTGTGCGTGCGAGTGTGTGTATATGTGTGCGTGTGAGTGTGTGTATGTGTGTGCATGTGTGCGTGTGTGTGCGTGCGTGTGTATATGTGTGTGTGTGTGCGTATGTGTGTGTGTGTATATATGTGTGTGTGTGTGTGTGTGCGTATGTGTGTGTATATGCGTGTGTGTGTGTGTGTGTATATGTGTGCGTGTGTGTGTGTATATATGTGTGTGTGTGTGTGTGTGTATATGTGTGCGTGTGTGCGTGCGTGCGTGTGTGTATATGTGTGTGTGTATGTGTGTGTATATGTGTGCGTGTGTGTGTGTATATATGTGTGTGTGTGTGTGTGTGTGTGTGTGTGTGTGTGTGTGTGTGTGTGTGTGCGCGTGCGTGTGTGTGTGTGTGTGTGCGTGCGTGCGTGTGTATATATGTGTGTTTGTGTGTGTGTGTGTATATATGTGTGTGTGTGTGTATATATGTGTGTTTGTGTGTGTGTGTGTGCGCGTGCGTGTGTGTGTGCGTGTGTATGTGTGTGTGTGTGTGTGTGTGTGTGCGTGCGTGTGTGTATATGTGTGTTTGTGTGCGCGTGCGTGTGCGTGCGTGTGTATATGTGTGCGTGTGTGTGTGTATATGTGTGTTTGTGTGTATGTGTGCGCGTGTGTGTGTGCGCGTGCGTGTGTGTGTGTGCGTGCGTGCGTGTGTGTATATATGTGTGTGTGTGTATATGTGTGTTTGTGTGTGTGTGTGTGTGTGCGTGTGCGCGTGTGTGTGTATATGTGTGTGTGTGTGTGTGTGTGTGTGTGTGTGTGCGTGCGTGTGTGTGTGTATATATGTGTGTGTGTGTATATGTGTGTTTGTGTGTGTGTGTGTGTGTGTGTGTGTGTGTGTGTGCGTGCGTGTGTGTGTATATGCGTGTGTGTATATGCGTGTCAGGACTCTCACTGCCTTCTTTGACACACGCATGCTGTCTCTGTTTTTAGCGGGAGTGTGACTGCGTCTGTGCAGGTGAAGTGCGGTCTCCTGAAGGACGCGTTTGGCGCACTGAATGACGAGCGCCTGGTTTCCGCCACCTACGCTCAGCTGGAGCAGGAGGTGAGGCAGGAGGTGCAGTGGGAGAACGCCCTGTGGGACGCTGAGGGCTCAGCCTCGGCGGCCAGGCCTTGCACCATGGCTCGGCTGGTGATGGAGGAAGACAGCGAGCTGGATTCCGCCGTCAGCCAAGAGAATCCCGCGGCCCAGCTCGAGAAGTCGCGGACCGGCCCGGCGGAGCCCACTACCCAACCCGAGAAGTCCGAGAAGTCGCGGACCGGCCCAGCGGAGCCAGCAGCCCAGCCTGAAAACCTGCGGAACAGCTCAGAGGAGCCAGCGGCCCAGCCCGAGAAATCGCGGACCGGCCCAGCGGAGCCAGCAGCCCAGCCTGAAAACCTGCGGAACAGCCCAGCGGAGCGTGTGGCCCAGCCGGAGAAATCGCGGACCGGCCCAGTGGAGCCCACTACCCAAACCGAGAAGTCAGAGAAATCGCGGACCGGCCCAGCGGAGCCAGCAGCCCAGCCTGAAAACCTGCGGAACAGCTCAGAGGAGTCAGCGGCCCAGCCCGAGAAATCACGGACCGGCCCAGCGGAGCGCGCCGCGCAGCCCGAGAAACCGCAGGACGGTCTGGAAAAGTCCACGACCAGCGAGGAGTTGGTCTTCAGTGCCTCATCTTCTCCAGTGATGCCTTACAGAAATAAGCGCAAGCGCCCCGCCAAAACCACACCCGTCAGGTAGGGCCGTGAGCACGTCGCTCATCTGCATACCTCTAGGAGGCGCTGTTTTGGAACACGATCCTTTTGGCGGAATCTTTCCCCCGACGCGTTTGCATGTATTAGGGTCATTCCGTGTCAAATCAGACAGAATCCAGGAAAGTGGTTGCAGAACAGTCTCAGATTTTGTTCAAAGTTTGTCTATGTAATGTTTGGGTCCCAAAACTAAGGCCTGTAAAATATTTTTGTTCAATTTCAATGTTTTTATATTTTTTTGGCCCTTGATATTTTTAAATTTTTACACTCAAAAACGCTTTATCTGGGAAGCCATGTTTGGGCATTAATATCCTGAAAAGTATTATTCCTAGCCTCAACTTTGTAGGATGGAAGACAAACATGTTCTCAGTATGACTGAACCATTAAAAGTTTGTACTGCAGGCCTATTGAAGGCCCTAGATTTGGAAAAAAGTGCAAGTCCTAAATGAGTGATATTGAGGATATTATAACCCCATTTTTTTCCACCCATATGGTATTATTTTTTCTTCAAATACAATCTTTTATTAATTTTGTACCAATATTTGAGGTCTCTACCACTAATGGACATGAAGATATTAAGAATAAAGCATTTAGCATTTTTCAGTCATTTTCATAGGACCAAAATGGTATGTGGGGTAGTTAGTAGGAACATGAAAATGTATGTGTAAATATCTTAATGTATGGTCGTTTAGTGTACAGTGCCAATGTCCTTCCATGTTCACTTCATAGATAAATATACAAAGGCATTGTTTTACCTCTAGGAAAAAATTGTCCATAATGAAGAAGCAGGGTCTTCCCTTATTATATCAACTTATGTGTGTCCCAGCCTATACTGATTGGAGTAAAGAAATACATCTTTTCTATAGGCTCATTTTACTATAGGTCATTAATGCAAGCTATATTCTTTACGATCAGGGCCTCATTATAGAAAAAGTCATTAACTCTGATAGATGCTATATTCAATTGAGTGTTTTTAAAAAAAAAAAAAATATATCCCATATTTTAAAAAGGAATAAGATACTCAATAAAAAATTCAAATAACTTTATTGAAAATGATGTGCAATGTAGCAAATTATGTACTAGAAATTACATGTGATGAAAACTATTATCCTTTAACCATATAACTTGAACAACATGACTGAATTGGGTACATGCTTGGTGTTTTCTTGAGAAGTGGATTCCCTATGTTCCATTATTCACTGATTGGTGGCTAGGAAGTGCTCAAATGCCACTGCAATATCTTCACGTCTTCTTATTCAGGGAATATTGACGTCCCCTCCTGGTAGGGGCTGGGACTGGGATAGGGATAGCACAAAGCATGGCGGGTACCCAGCAGATATCCTCAGATGTTGGCCATTTGAATGAGGCTGCTGGTCCATTAGGGTGCATTAATTTCACCTTGTAGTCCTCCTGCTCCTCTGGCCTCTCCAAGCTGTGGGCCTACCCACCATTGTCCATCATATATACACACCACATACTGCCCTGCCTGCACATTGTGCTGTGGTGTGCTCCAGGTGAACAATGTATGAGGTGTCATCACCTGACACCCTACTGAACCTCAGTGTGTTAATATCCTGGGGTACAGAATAGTGGTCGTCTCTTGTGCCAGGGATGGTCTTGGCTACATCAAAGCGTGACTGAAGCGGCCTCCACTGTTTCTTTTGGCACAAAGAAGAACTTGATGTTCTTCACACTGCGCTCACACCAGTTGGACAGCCGAGAGGATCTGGCTATCCTCTGGACTCTAGCCCTGGAGGCTAGCCCTGGAGGCTAGCCCTGGAGGCTAGCCCTGGAGGCTAGCCCTGGAGGCTAGCCCTGGAGGCTAGCCCTGGAGGCTAGCCCTGGAGGCTAGCCCTGGAGGCTAGCCCTAGACGTTAGCCCTAGACGTTAGCCCTAGACGTTGCTGTTTATTTTTGTATGAAGGAAAAACGGAAGGACATTGGCACTTTGTACCCTTAACCATACATCAAACAATTTCCATGTACATTTTTATGTTCCTACTAGCTACCCCACATATCATTTTGGTCCTATGAAAATGACCAAAATGTGCTACCACGCCTGGTTTTATTCATAATATCATGTCCATTGGTGGTAGAGACCTCAAATATGGGCACAAAATTAATAAAAGATTGTATTTGGAGAACAAAATAATGATTGATATCATATTGGTGCAAAATGTGGGTTTGTAGCACCCTCAATATAACGCTCGTTTAGGAATTTTGCACTTTTTTCCAAATCTAGGGCCTTATAAAAATAAAATGGCATGCAGGCTTTTAATGGTTTTGGCATACAGAAAACATATTTGTTTTCCATCCTACCAAGTTTGGTGAGGCTAGGAACAATACTTGTCAAGATATTAATGCCCAAACATGGCTTCCCAGATAAGGCATTTGAGGCTATAAAAAGTTAATAATATCAAGGGCTGAAAACATAGGATTTGAACAGAAATATTTTAGAGGCCTTGGTTTTGGGACCCATTCATGATATAGACAAGGTTTGAACAAAATCTGAGACAGTGCTGTAACAACCTTATCTGATTTGACACGGAATGACCCATTAGCAACTTCGGCTACACTGGTACTGTGTCCGAATCAGCACCCTTCCATACTATTAAGTATGCTTGTTGAGTAGACGAGAAAGTAGTTAAGTAGGCGAAATCTTCTCTAAATGTAGTGTATTTAAAACCCCCCGTATGATATACTTCCGGGTGAGTATTTTGGAGCAGTACGCGAACATTTTTGGTCGCATAAATAGGATGGAGGATACTTTTTTGCGTACTGAACAGTACACTCCTCCCCTCTGCAGGTACACAATAGACAGCACTGACAGCGACTCTTCACTCTCGCTAGAGGACCTCCGCCCCGCCCCGCCCACCTCTGGGTCCAACAGAACGCGGTAAGCCTTGCGTTTCGGACAGAAACACGGGGGAGCACACGTCCTCTGAACAGTGGCCTGAACTCACAGCCCATGTTTTTCCTCCTCCTTCCTGTTCGCTTGAAGGCGGAAGCTCAGGATGGTGAATTCAAGGACAGAAATGAAGGAAGATTGGAGCGATGCGGATTCCCTATTCTCCGTAAATGGTAAGGGGCCCGGCGGGTTTAGAAAGCCGCGTGCGCCGCCGCTCTTGAGCAAAGGTCTCGCGCTGCGTTATTGCTTCAGTCCACACTCTTCAGTCTGTTTGACATGTAAAGGCAGAGGAGTTATTTTATGACCAAGTTCTATCTGGTAAAATGGAAGAAATAAAGAAGTTAGAATAGAATACTGCACATGAGGTTTAATGCTTTTCATGTTTGTCTGATTGTGTTTTTTAAGGTCCTAAAAAGCCTCAGGAGGAAAGGAAGGTGAGAGATGGGCAGATTTCTCTTTTTATTCACTGATGTGGTTAATTATTACGTTATATTAACACACTTGGCTTCATTCACAGTTCATCCATTGTGACAGGTTATGTTACTTTGCCTGTGTTGGCATAATGCTGGTGGACCCATACACTGAACTGTCGTTGCAGTTTTGGACGGAAGAGGAGGCTGAGTGGATCAGGCAGGGTGTGGTCAAATATGGAGAAGGCTGCTGGGCCAAGATCCGGGACGGATTCCCCTTCAGGGGCCGAACGTCGGTCAACATCAAAGACAAATGGAGGACAATGAGAAAGGCGAGGCGCTGAGGGGTCGGGGGAGTCGTGTTCTCAGTGTTCTCTGCTCGGTAACGGTCGCTTTCCTAGCGATCCTTTCTAGCAAAAATACATCCAAGTCTCGATTTCTTTTTTGCTTTTTTGCAGTAGCAGAAAAAGAAAAAACTCCTGAGGAAGGATGAAGACATTCAATAATCTAGTTTTATAAACAATACAAGTTGTTCAAATGTAAATACTGTTTATACCAATGAAGCGGTTGTGTTTTTTAATAAATTGTTTTCTAGAAGTTTCTCGGCGAGTGTGTATGGAAGTTATGCTTTATTACCCTGGCACCTCACTGCTTCTCTAACGGTCTCTCTCATTGTGTACACCGGAACAGCTTTATTATATTATATTTATCATTATTATTGTGTGCATTTATACAGCTGGACGTATACTGAAGCAGTTCCGGTTAAGTACCTTCCTCAAGGGTACAATAACGCCCAACCCGGGAATCAAAACCGGCAACTTCTGGGTTACAAGCAAAGTTCCCCAAACAATTCTAACGTTCGCAAAACCACCTTGAGTCACCCACATTCTGCTCCTCGTGAAGAAGGACTATAAAAATTAGATCTTGGAGGCGGCTGGTTTCATGTACAGCCACCGTATACATAGACAGTAAGTGGGTTGTCTGTTAAAGCTCTGGGGAACTGGCATTAATTGGACTTGCAAAAGTGAACTTATGGAACTTTAAAAAATAAAAAGCATGAGAAGCAGGAAATAAGAGACCAACAACAATACATTTTTCTCTTGGTCTTTGTATTTAACTTTTTTCATTGGAGTGCTTCTCTTCTATGAAGACGAGCACTCGGTAAGAATGTGTCCCATTTGTCCCCAAGAAAATCTGCGAAATCCACTTTAACCCCGTTAAAAAGAAGAGGGAAAAAAAACCTGCCAATTTCACTGAACCTAAAAAAAGTTCTGCTCTGTATTGAAAAGGTCCGGTTTTTTTTGTTTTGAAAGTCACCCTTATAGTTGCACAGGATGGCAACAACACCATGAGTCAGGCTTACGTTAAAATCCCCACACCAAAAATCGTGATCGAAAAGAGCTTTCCGCCAGCATGGAAAATCTGAACGTCACAGAAGGAATGTTTTTTTCTTTTTTCTTTTTTTAAAACCAATCTAATCACATTTCGGACATTTCTTTAAAAAACTTGATCAAATGAGTAAAACCTGGCCATCTCAGTCAAACCCGCAGTATGCATTCAGGTTCCCCCGGTTTAAGCGAGCCAAACCAAGGCCTCATGCTCCTTTTGGGTTACTGGTGCAGAACGATGAGTCTTATTCTACCATTGTGCCAGGTACCAACTGGGCTTTTTGATCATCTCCAGACAAATGCACCCTTAGCATTCCTCCTTGACGTACATCGAATCGTCTAAATCGGACTCCAGGTGTTCCAGCCTGTCCGTCTGTCCGCTCATGATCTCGTCCGGGGTTTTCATGAACCTGTATCAAAAGGAAAATATGAATTACCAGCTTCTCTCCACAGCTCCATCCGTATCGCATAAGAAAGGGCTACACCAAGTTCTGCTCTGACGACTGCGAGACGAAGAAGTTACATGCATTGCAAAAACTGTTGCAGGCGATTAGGTTTGATGATTAGACCAAGGTTCCAATCACGAATGGTATCCGCATACTTCCAAACAGTGCAGCGCTAATCGACATTTTGATGAACAAGCTTGGAGGCACTTGCAAGCAGTGGGTAAGACAAGCAAACTGGCAAGAGGCTGGCATCCTGTTGAAGACGTGGTTTTTCTGTGCCACTGCTACGTGCCGGGACAGGTATGGCTGGTGAGTGCACGCCCGCTTTACCTGAACAGAAGTCGCTGTCCTGGTTCTTTCCTGATGATGTTCAGTTTGTAGTAGTGCCTCAGTGCTCGGGACATCTTCTCATATGTCATGTTGGTCCTGTTCTGATTTTAAACAAGTACATCACAAGATTAAATGATTTTAAAACGATGTCGTCTCAAAGGATCAATCTCATAAATAATCTGATTCTGATTTTGACGTCCCAAATATGACTTGAAATTATGTCACATGGGGTTAATCTCAAAGGTCCACAGCATACACTCTAATCTGCCATAACTTCCATTTAAAAAGTATAAAAGCACACATTGGGCTATCCTTTACAAATACCATTTGCAAAGTTTACAAATCCTGCCTTTGTAGTTTACAAATACCATTACAATGTGTTTTTACCTTGTGTCAGAGGGTCTAGGTTCTGAGTGTAGTTCCATGTGCATTAGGGTCTAGCTTCTGAGTGTAGTTCCATGTGCATTAGGGTCTAAGTTCTGAGTGTAGTTCCATGTGCATTAGGGTCTAAGTTCTGAGTGTAGTTCCATGTGCATTAGGGTCTAAGTTCTGAGTGTAGTTCCATGTGCATTAGGGTCTAGCTTCTGAGTGTAGTTCCATGTGCATTAGGGTCTAAGTTCTGAGTGTAGTTCCATATGCATTAGGGTCTAGGTTCTGAGTGTAGTTCCATGTGCATTAGGGTCTAGTTCTGAGTGTAGTTCCATGTGCATTAGGGTCTAGGTTCTGAGTGTAGTTCCATGTGCATTAGGGTCTAGCTTCTGAGTGTAGTTCCATGTGCATTAGGGTCTAAGTTCTGAGTGTAGTTCCATGTGCATTAGGGTCTAGGTTTTGAGTGTAGTTCCATGTGCATTAGGGTCTAGGTTCTGAGTGTAGTTCCATGTGCATTAGGGTCTAAGTTCTGAGTGTAGTTCCATGTGCATTAGGGTCTAAGTTCTGAGTGTAGTTCCATGTGCATTAGGGTCTAAGTTCTGAGTGTAGTTCCATGTGCATTAGGGTCTAGGTTCTGAGTGTAGTTCCATGTGCATTAGGGTCTAAGTTCTGAGTGTAGTTCCATGTGCATTAGGGTCTAGCTTCTGAGTGTAGTTCCATGTGCATTAGGGTCTAAGTTCTGAGTGTAGTTCCATATGCATTAGGGTCTAGGTTCTGAGTGTAGTTCCATGTGCATTAGGGTCTAGTTCTGAGTGTAGTTCCATGTGCATTAGGGTCTAGGTTCTGAGTGTAGTTCCATGTGCATTAGGGTCTAGCTTCTGAGTGTAGTTCCATGTGCATTAGGGTCTAAGTTCTGAGTGTAGTTCCATGTGCATTAGGGTCTAGGTTTTGAGTGTAGTTCCATGTGCATTAGGGTCTAGGTTCTGAGTGTAGTTCCATGTGCATTAGGGTCTAGATTCTGAGTGTAGTTCCATGTGCATTAGGGTCTAGGTTTAGGAAAAAAATCTATTTCCCAAGTTACCCCTTATGAGGGCCCCTTGGGAAAGAAAGGTTGGCGCTGGCCATTCAGTGTACTGCAGCCTTTAAGTAGGAAGAGCACTGGCCATTCAGTGTACTGCAGCCTTTAAGTAGGAAGAGCACTGGCCATTCAGTGTACTGCAGCCTTTAAGTAGGAAGAGCACTGGCCATTCAGTGTACTGCAGCCTTTAAGTAGGAAGAGCACTGGCCATTCAGTGTACAGCAGCCTTTAAGTAGGAAGAATTTGGTCCCTCTTGTGTTGAAGTTTTACCAGCGTTTGTTTAATCCTCCTGGGAATATGATGTTGAGTTTTCTAATCCAATGTCTTTCTGTCCTACGTCTGTCCTCCTGTGTCCAGTTAATGTTTGAATGGAGGCCCGATATTTCTACTGCTTCAAGTCCATGGTATAGGAAATGAGCCACTATGTGTGTGTGTTTTCCTATGATTTCTTGTTATATATATATGTTGCACCAATCTAGTCTTGATTGTATTTCCTGTCTCTCCTACATATTTTATGTCGCAGTGTTTGCACTTTATGACATATATGCAGTTATATGTGTTGACTGAGTGTTTGTTTAATAAGGTATGTTGTGTTTGTAGTGTTGTTTTTCACTGTATGCATTAGGGTTTGGGTTCTGAGTGTAGTTCCATGTGCATTAGGGTCTAGGTCAGAGGTGGGTAACGAGGGCCATATCCGTTTCTGGTTTTCATGCCAACTTCTGGCCTTAATTACCTAATTAGCCATAATACACTGCCCGTCCAAAAAAAAAGTCGCACACTCTAATATTTCGTTGGACCGCTTTTAGCTTTGATTACGGCGCGCATTCATCGCGGCATTGTTTCGACAACCTTATGCAACGTCACAACATTTATTTTCATCCAGAGTTGCATTCATCTTTGGCCGAGATCTTGTATTGACGACTTTCAATAGGGTTAGGTTCAGTACTCTGGTGGTCAATTCATGTGTGAAAATGATTCCTCATGCTCCCTGAACCACTCTTTCACAATTTGAGCCCGATGAAGCTTGGTATTGTCATCCTGGAATATGCCCATTGATGGGATGCCCTGGTCATTCAGTACATTCAGGTACTCAGCCGACTTCATTTTATTGCTGCATAATGTTGCTGAGCCTTGACCTGACCAAATGAAGCAACCCCAGATCATAACACTGCCTCCAGAGGCTTGTACAGTGGGCACTATGCATGACGGGTGCAACGGCGACTTTGTTTTTGGACGGGCAGTGTATTTATGCCATTTGACATTTTAGCTACAATTCTTAATAAGCGCATGAATGAACTATGCATGACGGGTGCAACGGCGACTTTTTTTTTGGACGGGCAGTGTATTTATGCCATTTGACATTTTAGCTACAATTCTTAATAAGCGCATGAATGACAGCCGAAGACTTCTTGTGTCCCTATATGAAACATTTTAATGTGATCTAATCTACCAGTGTTGGTGTAAACAGTCAATTAGCTCATTTAGCTGGGGTAATTGGTGGGAACAAAAACCTGCGCATATACACCGGCCCTCCAGGACTGGAATTGCCCACCTCTGGTCTAGATTCTGAGTGTAGTTCCATGTGCATTATGGTCTAGGTTCTGAGTGTAGTTCCATGTGCATTAGGGTCTAGGTTCTGAGTGTAGTTCCATGTGTGTTAGGGTCTAGGTTCTGAGTGTAGTTCCATGTGCATTAGGGTCTAGGTTCTGAGTGTAGTTCCATGTGTGTTAGGGTCTTGGTTAGGGGTTGGCAACCCTCATCCTGGAGAACAAATCTTTGTGTTTTAATCTAATGTTGCTGATTACATATGAATTAATGTCTCGACGCAAACCGCAATGTCAGGTACATTGTATACTGTACATGTAAATACTTGTACTCGAAACGTTCAGGCAGTTTTGCATACTTCCAGGTAGGAGAGGAGTGGTAATGGGGGAGTGGAGGAAGGGAGGTGGGGAGTGAAGAATATTGGGACGCACCCTAGGGCTGCGTTCGGATCCGAATTTTATGCTTTCTTCCTGTCATTCCCTATTCCCTTCCATTGCTTCAAGAGGGGAATCCCCAAAATGCCAGGATGAAATATGGCAGCCACATCAAGTGGGATTAGGTTACAATTTAAGAAAGGGGAGGGAGTAATTACATTCCCTCGCTCTCTTGCTCCCGCGTTTATTCTCCCTCCCACTAAGGGTATAATGCAGGCTTCCATGCTCCACACGGAAAACGTGGGCGGTCACAACTCTATGGTGTTGCACTTCCTGTATGTTGCGAGGGCGGTTCAGTTCAGTTTTTGTTTGTTTCTCGTCAATCCTCCCTTGCAGAGCACCTATTAAGTTTGCTTGCTGCACGTAGAAAATTACGTCACAAGAAAGCTCCCTCCAGGGAAGGGAATGTGTTAAGTTGGATCCGAATACAGCCTTGGTCCTGCGTCTAGTTACCTTGTGATTGCCCCATAGGCGAGCCAGGCCATTTGGGTCCACAATTCTGAACACTTTGGTGCCCTTGTCCTCCCAGCGAATGTAGTTCTCGTACCGGCTGTCAGAAAGGAGCTGATACACATAGTCCCACAGCAGCCTGCAATCTGGGCAGATAATAGTCATTATTATTTATTCCTTTACTGTTCAGGACGTTAAAGAGTTTGTGCAGGATTTCTGTGTTTCGGAGCAGCCGATGATGAGATTACCCATCAGTAGCTTTGTACAAATAAGCAAGAGCCTATTCATGAGATTGAGAACTCGCAAAGTTATTTAATAATCCTTTAGTGATTAGTTTATGGATCATGAAATTTTGAATGCAGAATTACAACCTGTTGGCCAGGGTTCCCTTGAAAAATCGATTTTTATTTCAGTTGGTCTATTTTGGATAATAAAGGATAAATTAAAATATTTAAAAAAATTAAAATTAAAATTAAAAAATAAATAAATAAATAAAACATCTCTTTTGCTAAGGATCATCTGCTGAGGTAACTGCCCTAACTAACTTATAAACTAAATGCGATAAATAATTTGGAAAATACTCAGTTTTGTGCAAAGGCGTCAGAGAAAGCCGCTTATGTATGTGCGCTGTGGGCGACGCTGGTGTCGCTTACCCGCAATGCGGCCAATGGGCAGGGCCTGCTCGTCGGGCGGCGACACAGGCATCATGTGGTTGCGGTAGAGCAGGTCCTCGCGGTGGTGCGGGGCCAGATTCCGGCCCGGGCCCCCAGACTCGCGGCCGTTCTCGGGGGGCCCGCGCGAGTGGCGGAATTCGACGGCGGCCCCGCGGGGCGTGAGGACCAGCGGGTGCATGATGGCGCTGGGTAGCAGCTGGATGACACGCGGGCCCTCGGAGCAGGGGCTGCCCGGGCGGGGCACCTCGTGGGGCGTGGCGCAGCGCCCGTTCCCGCGCTCGGGCGGGGAGACGCACAGCGGATACGCCTCCTCCGGGTGGTGGTTGCTGTCGGGCAGCTGGGAGGCCGCCTGCGGGGGGTCCTCCAGGACAGCGAGGTCCGGGCGGAGCGGCGAGCGGGGGCGGTGCCGTAGTTCGATGGTGGGGGTGTGGAGGGGGAGGGGCTCCGTACCGCGTGGCGTTCGCCGTACCGTTTCTTTGGGGAGACAAACACACGAGCGTGAACTCGGAGAGGGAAACACTAACTGCTCCTTCATGTAAACAAGCAGGTCAGGGGTGGCTGGCCCTGGTACTGGAGGGCCGCAGGGTCTGCTGGTTTTTGTTGTTACGCGCCACTTAAGTGATCAATTAAAGCAATCGACTACACAGTTAACTCACCTCACCTGGTTTCTTTGGTCTAAGTAGACGTCGTATTTAAGGTGAAAACAAAAAACAGCAGACAGCCCTGTGCTAGGTAATACAGCATTTAAAAATATTCTTCTGTGAGCTTTTGTCTGTTCATTTTATTCTGTAAATTAAATATATTACGAATCTGCTTTTCTGTGTACTGGGCCCCAAATTCTGCAGATTACTACATATGTGACCAATCGCATGCTGCAGAAGAGTAAACCTAATACTGATCAGTGATCACACACACAGGTACTTTACAGGTTGCAATGTAGCACAGGATTAAGTCTTTGAGGCAGTAAACACTAAAATCAAAGTCTGACTTTGAAGTACTGCTTCTGTAAGGTATAAAACCTAAGTTATTTCATCCCCTAAAACCCCACTAAGTACCACCACACACTATTTCTCAGACTTCTCACAGGGAGGGAAGGTGCAAGTCTCAATGCGGAGGAAAACAGTCTCCACCTTATAGTTTATATGACACTACCACGCATCTCCAGTGGATGTCACTGTACTTCAACAAATCACAAAAAAAGCAACAACTCACTTCTATGCGCCATCTGATCATCTGAGGTGATACAAAATATGGGTACTGTCCTCTACTGGGCAAGTTGTGAAAGCGCAGAGTAGCAACACAGAAAATTAATATTAAATGCTATTTTATCTGTGGTTCTTCATGGTTATCGCGCTATCAAATAAAATTCCACTCACTACAACAATGAAACAGAGTTGTTTAAAAATAAAATAAAATGGCAGTTGGCCCATTCCCCCCAGCTTACACTCAAACAAGGAAGTTGCGAGCCACAAAACTAACCGACTTCCCTCTGGTGCTCCCGGACTTAGGGGAGGTTGAAAAACAAGCGCACTTCCTTGTAAAACAGGTTTCCCTGGCAACGCTCCAAAGTTCAGTTTCTCCGTTCCTCTGCCGCTGAGTCACGGCACGTCACTGCCAGTCCGAAGTCTGCGGTTTAACAACAGCGAGAAACTCCCCTAGGCTGCGACTAAATAAACGTGAAGTCCACCTTAGTGCTCAAGTCACGTTAATGGCCATGTACGCAATACAACGTCTCGGCTCACATTCTACAGCCATAAAATACATACAAGTAGCTACAGTGCTTTCATTCAATCTATAGTCCTATAAGCTTGTGTGACATGCACTTCATTTGGGTTTCCAAAAAGTTAATCTGACAACTGGCTAAATGGCGTACGCCGTTTGGTGTTGTTCTGTTGATTGTTACCAACGTAGTCTGTGATAGGTGGACCTCCTGTCCATTTTCTACCCAATACAGTAATGTTATGACTGTTTGATTCATTTTTATTTTTTTTATTTTTTTATTGTCCCTGACTGGAGCAAAAAGCAATTCAACTGTCAATACAAAACTGCAGTACACAGCTTCAAGACATACAAGGGGTGTGTAGCCATTTTGATCACTAAAAATGAGAAGAGTTTATTCATTAATCATTTAGACAATAATACTGAAAACTTGTAGTGGG
The DNA here is from genome assembly GCA_029718625.1 of Synaphobranchus kaupii. NCBI lineage: Eukaryota > Metazoa > Chordata > Actinopteri > Anguilliformes > Synaphobranchidae > Synaphobranchus > Synaphobranchus kaupii. The sequence goes on along the minus strand of CM056377.1, from coordinate 2,921,111 downwards.
CCAGTACTTTTTTAAATATATTAGAATGGCATAAGAAGAAATTAATGATGAAGATTAAATTAATGAAATGTGGTCATTTCTCAGCCATGCAGAATGTTAATGGGTTGAGCTGAATGTGGGAGAATGTGCATCGTACCTGGAAGTCTCATATGGGCACGCTGCCTATTTCAGCCTTTGTGAGGTCTACCTAACTTGATATTTTGGCCCTGAAAACGTCCTGGGCTCCATTACTCACGAGTGTGTGGGGAAACGGCTCACAGAGGTGTGGAATTTCACCTCTCCCTTGGAAATGTTAAATATAGTGTCCAAGAGAGGGACGTCCCATCTCCACGCTGGACCCCAGAGAGACAGTCACTCCACACAAGTGATGCGAGGACGTCACGTGCCATTCAGAACTGAGCTGGATTGATAAACCAATCAAAAGTAAACTGCAGCACATAGCAAGGTCTCAGGGTGGATTTCCTGCTTCATTGCAAAGTTTACATTGGCACAGCTAGCTAGTGGGTCTGGAAAACGCCAAAAAACTGTAAATTAAGTCACCTTTATAATATAAAGTTAGGTAACGTTGCAGGGGTTGTTTATTGAATTGGTAATAACAACAATGACGGTGACCGCGAGCGAGGAAATGCTTGATTCGCCATCCGCCAATACTCACCTTCAAGTTTGAGCTGCTGTACAGTGCCCTCTGGTGGTGAGTGGAAGGAGTTCCCAGGGAAGAAGACTGAGGGGTAGAAGGAGTGGGATTTCCTCTGTTTTAGGATGTGCTGGAGCAGCTCGTAAAGGACATCCCCTGCAGGTCAGGACACGGCCCATCAGTGGCCGCTACAGGCATCGCTACAGGCATCGCTACAGGCATCGCTACAGGCATCGCTACAGGCATCGCTACAGGCATCGCTACAGGCATCGCTACAGGCATCGCTACAGGCATCGCTACAGGCATCGCTACAGGCATCGCTACAGGCATCGCTACAGGCATCGCTACAGGCATCGCTACAGGCATCGCTACAGGCATCGCTACAGGCACGTAGCATCACAACTCCCCCCTTCTACACAGCCATGAAACCGCTCACATCAGCTTCAATGGCCAGCCCAACATTCAGCTTCTACACGCAACCACAGACCAATATTCCCATCTCCCACCTGTGCGTAGGTCAAAGTATTCACACAATCAGCTGTTCACACACATCAAACTCACATCAAAGCTCATTCTACAATCACCACGCATTAACACTCCCATCATTATATTATATTACATTACAGTCATTTAGCAGACGCTTTTATCCAAAGCGACATACAATAAGTGCATGCAGAAGGTCATTGAAGCAACTACAAAACAGGTCAGACCAAACACATCCTTCCCATAATGTAGCAGCTATGATAAGATTTCTTCCCCCAAATAATTGGGTAAATAATACTTTTGAGACCCAAAATATCTCAAAATATTTCAACTACTAGCAGCCTTGGATAGGTCATAAGCACACCGATCAAGAGCTGTTTGAAGACTCTTTTGGCAGTTGATGGTGGGAGAGTATATTCTGCAATAAAGCCAAATATTGGCCCCATAATTTAGGGCAGGGGTGGGGTACCTTATGGGAAAAGGGCCCGTGTGGGCGTGGGTTGTTGTTTTAGCCCAATACCAAGACACCTGCCCTCTACTTATCAAAGGTCTTGATTGAAGACCATGACTAGTTAATTCGTTGAATCAGGTGCTGGTTTAGGGCCTGGAAATGTGATTAATAAGGAAAACAAATAAAATAAGACATTCCTGACATATTTCCAGGATGGATTTCTGCAGGTTTCATCGCAGAGCGCTCCTGCCTCACGCCGTCTGGTTTCTTGCGGCCCGGAACAGAGGAACGGCGATCAGGTCCAAACACGCCGTGCGCCGTGGGGAGATGCCACGCCCGTGTGTGGTCTTACATCAGCTCTGCCCACCTCACAGCTTTACACGTTTATGAAAAACAGTCCTTTTTTTCCCCTCTAATAATAATGTTTAAAACCCATAGCCTATGATGTAAAAGCTGCTCATCTTTCTTCTTTGTAAAATCATTAAAAAAAATAATATATGTGGTCATAGCCTTTGCAAAGTGGTGTTGTGTCACCTGACAGTAATTGCTACGTTTAGAGGGGTGCGACAAAAAAGCATTCCTTTTCACACTTTCCCTTAAAATGAACAATTCACCAATTTGACACCTCTCTTTGTAAAAGTAAATTTGCATATCAAAAGTGGCCTTGGCTAAAGGCTTCCTTGGCTAAAGGCTTCCAGGCAGAGAATCAGGGAAACAATTTTCAGTCAAGGAAGTGAAGACAATCCTCTTCCTCTTTCACTTCTCATTTGAACAATTAGCAGCTCTTCACAGCGAGCAGGCGTTACTCGACTGCGGGGAAATTCCTCACGTAACAGGCGACTGATGTGGTCTCACTGACACTTCCTGATCAACTGTTTACCCACCAGTTTAACTTCCTCTCTCAAAATTCTAAGAAAAAGTCCCACTGGCAGGTGCCACCAATCATCTCCCATTCAACTCCAATCCAACCTGCTGAAGGACACTTCCACTCAAAGCTGCAATACCAATGTCCCATACACATGTACAGCATATACTGAGATTAAATAATATTTACAATTTGTCCCAAGAGACTTTTGAACTGACTGATGACAGTTTATATGTATTTTATATACATACACAAACAGACATGTAATTTTTTATCTTTATTTCTATATTCAGTGCCATTTTAGTGTCTGCTGCTCTGTGTGCCATTCTTCTGGAAAAGGGCTTTGAGTGCATTGTATGTAAGGCTCCTCAGACATAAAGTAGTTATTATTATTATTATTATTATGCAACTTGTAGCAGTGATATGCATGCCAGAGGTGTGCCAGCTTGGAAGATGCTCAGATTCTCAGGGGGTATTTAGCTAAAGTGTGATCTATATCTAAATTTCTCATAGTTTGTTTGAATTGCCTCAAGACCCACCTTCACTGAGGCGATGTGATTGGTTAGAAGACGTCCTGAAAAGCTGTACTGCTTCGGCCAGAGTCGCCGCACCGCACTGTAGCGGCAGTGCGCAAAGCCGCCGCGCGGGAAGCTTACCAGAGTGAGGGGAACGGTATCGGAAGTCCTCCTTGGTGAGCAGGAGGAGGGCTTTGCCGTTCATCTGGAAGGTGCTGCTGGCGATTGGGTGAAGGGAGAACTCGCGTTCCGCCCACTTCAGCCACTGAGAGACGTCCTCTCTGCTCCAGAACACTGGCTGCAGACCTGCGAGGGGCGGACAGGGCTCCAGGTCAGACCATTACTGTCCAAGAATAGAAACGCATTGCTAAGTGAAAAAGGTGACGTAATTAATGTCCAGATGCGGAGAGCTACTCATACCACCGCTGCTGACTGGGTGATTTTGTTGAGTGTGTGACCACATGCAGTTTTGAGCAATGTTTTCTCAAAACATATAAAAAATAAAAATTATATATTTTCGCTCAATTTGGACAGCCCAATTGTGTTCATAGGCCCGCTTCCCTGCCATATCATCCCCCCGTTGTGTGTCCAGCTGGTACATTGCCGGGTTGACGTCCTTTATGATGTCATTGAGGGAACACATGGTTGGGTCTTCTTCCAACCAGGGGCCTGCTGGTTTGGTTTTAGAACCAAAACTAAGAAACGGACCTCAGGCTTACTAGGAATTGCCCATGAATGGAGTGGAGAGAGTTTATTTGTTGCAAAGGGAAGTTTCAGACTACTATAGACAATGTCTCTTCTGCTGCAAGGTTCATCATGAGGGCTGGCTTTTCCAGTGTCGAGGAATCTGTTCTAATAAAGAACAAATCAAGAGACAAGAAGCAGAGAAGACAAAAAAAAACAAAAACATTTTCTAGTTTGGTGGTTCTACCTATCCTTCTGAGAAATCAGTGCCAATTGCCCCAGGATGAGCGGGAGGTCCATCCCACATCATCTAGAGCCGTTGGTCAACTCTGATGTGACACAGGCCAGTCTAAAGATGTCCTCAGTTAAGAGATTTTCTTTTGCATTTTTTGCTATAATTCATTAATAAATGTAATGTGTTTATGCTACATATGTATATGGAGGTCAGCTGCCAATTTAAGGGGCTTCTTGGTGCGTTTCAAGAATTCTATCCCCAGATAACACCAATGTGTGGCGATTCAGCCACATTTTAATTTGAATTTTTTCGGGGTGGGAAGTACAAAGAGGAAGCAGATTTTATAGGAAGCCCATTTTTGTCGACGTGGGCGTTAAACATTCGCCCTGAAGTGAAACAATGTTGCTGCGTGGGGAGAGAGAACACTGCACATGAATCATAGGAAAGAGAAGAAGGAAAGAAGAGCTTAGAGAAGTAGGCGGAAGCACCAAAAAAATAAAATTAAAAAAAAACTGACCAATGACCTGTTGCCATTCCATCGCAGCATTTCAAACAGCAGGCAGTGGTTCCCAAACTTTTTCCCCTATTAGACCCCCCACCCCCCCGCTGACAACTGTGGTTCCGCTTGGGTGCCATTTTCTTTTAGATCCCGAATGGACTGTTTTTTTTTTTGTTTTTTTTCCCCCAACCCTCGCCGCACCCCCCCCCTCACTTTGGGAACCACTGGAATAAGGGGGCATGTGTACACCACCTTAGAGCCGCCACCGGTAAACACGGCAGCCTGTGAGAAAATACTATAGACAAGTGTAAACATCTGTATTTCTGGAGTAATTCCAAGAGCGTCTGTCCACATTACACCAATCGGATGCACAAAACTAAATCGCCATGAACACTCGGTTATATTTGAGATACTGTCATCTTCATTTCTGAATAATATTTGTTAAATTCATCAATTAACTTCATGCACCGTAGGATCCCTTACTACTATTTAAGATAACCATGCCACCTAGCAAAAGTGGGAAAGTCCAGGTTCAGACAGTAAAAGTAAGTCTTCCCCAGTATTTTGTTCTAATCACCTGGATTTGCTAATTAGCACAATACTTCAGCCTGAACTAACTAGAGAAATCAGCTGGCTGAGTTCATATGGGGTGAAGAAACACATGGCAGGACTTTTACTTTCTGAACCCTGGATTTTCCACCTCTGCACCTAGTTACCAGACCTGGCCTCTCAGGTACTTCTACTCGAACCCTGCCTGCATGAAGACACACCTCTTCAGACTCCACCTTGACTGATGTTCTAACCTAGGAATATCAGTTCCCTGTGTTTATTAGTTCCCTGTCTGTTTGTTATAGTTTATAATAGTATTTAGAATAGAAGTGTAGTATAGCTGATTTACCCACAGCTTACTGTGAACTACAGGCAACGTTCATTACTAGGGATAGCTGCTACGTTATGGGAAGGATGTGCTTTGTCTTGTCTGTTCTGTAGTGATCTTGTTGATGTCTCTGTATGCACTTATTGTACGTCGCTTTGGATAAAAGCGTCTGCTAAATGAATGTAATGTAAAGTAAACAACTTTTGGCCAGCCCTCACTAATTTTACAAACGGTGACAGTGGGTACAGGGAATGAGCGCCCGTCTGTCAGCCATTTACGGCTCATTTTATTGAAACCGTACTCCTTCCAGCTTCAGATCAACACGTTACCCCCGACAACCAAATAAAGGAAGTGATCGTTTGCAGCTACAGCCCAGATTGTTCGCTTCCTTTTTTCCTTGTTCACACGGACGGGCAAGTGCTCAGCCTCAGTGCTCACATTCAGCAAGGTTGTGATAGAGAAAAAGGGAGGAGAAAAAGAACTTGGACCTGCCTTATTGGAGATTCTGGTGATGCAGCAGGCTAGTCACTCCTCAGTCAGACAGTAATACTTTCCCTAAGCCCCTCCCTATGATCCAACTCTCCTATCTCACCACGTAACAAGTTCAAACCTTTCCTCCGTAATGCGCCAAGACAAAGACTCATAGAAGTGACAGGGTCAAATCTAAGGTGGGGTGCGGTCGCTGTACCCTCAGGGGGAAAAGCATTTATAGTCACCTCAACTGCTTTCGTAAACCAGCCATTTTCAAGTGTAAAAGAAAAAAGAAAAAGGGAGTACAGGGTAAAACAACAGCATTCAGAGCAGCAGTCTGTATTTGTACATTCATGGAGTCAAAACGGTTAAAAGAATGACTAACAGCAATAGCAATGGACATGGCATTTGCAAAAAGCCAGAGAGGAGGAGGAGGCGAAGCAGTGCATTCTGGGATACTGTATGACAACGACGACTGGGAAACTTGCTAAAGGACTTTGAAAGCTAGCCAGTTTTTACTTATCAAAACCCAATTAATGGCTGTTACTTGTGTACAGGGACTGTGTGTTGACGTTCATGGCTGAGAATTTATTGCAAATAGACGAGCACTGCAAGGCTTTCTTTACACACTAAATCAACCCTCATCTCCCCTCACTAGGGGACCGGCTGCAGCCATCTGTGAGGCCCCATGCAGCTGCTGAGCGGAGGAGGAAGGAGCACAAAAACTTCCCACAACGCATTCTGTTCAGCAGGAAGTACCCCTCCCCCTTCACCAGAAACAAAACTCCTTCCAGCGAAGGAAACTTCCTGTGGTCAGGCTGAGGCTGGGCTAGGAGAGGTTTATCAACAGCTTCCAGCACAGGCGTGTGCGTGCGCGCGTACACACACACACACACACACACACACACACACACACACACACACACACACACACACACACACACACACACACACACACACACACACACACACACACACACACACACACACACGCACGCACACACGCACACACGCATACACCTGCACGCACACACACACACACAACACACACACACGTGCATACACACGCACACACACAACGCCCACACCCACACACTCACACAACCGTGCACGCACGCACGCACACACGCACGCACGCCAGAGGAGGGGTGGGGGTGCAGAGCTGAGTAGAGAGAGAGAGAGAGAGAGAGAGAGAGAGAGAGAGAGCAGGTAATGTGAGAACAGACAAATAAAATGAGACAGAAAGAGAGGAGGGGAAGAAAAGGGAGAGGAGAAAATGAAAGAGTTGAAAGGAGCCGTCAGCGTAGCGACGCTCAGCGGAGTACCTGTACCACACAGGGCTCCTCCAGCCCGACACCTGACCAGCCACGCCTTTCCCACAAACTCCACCCCTTCCAGAACCCGTCTGCATCACGGCCCAGACCCGCCAATTTCATTGGAAGCCCCGTCCTCGGGTGAGGAATGCTCGTGTTTGTACATCGCCAGACAAATGGGACAGAATAATTTACCCAATGCCTGCCCCCCCCCACCCCACCCCACCCCACCCCACCGTGTCACATCAAATTGAAAAAGACATTTTTTTTTTTTTTTGCACCGCGTGTCCTTCATCCTCTTTTCACAACGGCGTACCGCCGCTGCACATTTACACGTCTTTGTTGGAGAGGCGCGCTCAAGAGGCTGCTTTGTGTTGCCGAGGCAACCCGCTGGCTCTTTCAATGAACAGGAAAGGATGAGATCATTCATATCTTGTTTCTCCGTCCCCCCTCAGTGTATCCAACAGCTCAGGCAATATTATGAGCCCCCTTCTACTGTAAACCTGGGATGTGTCAGTTTGAGATGGCATAGGCTTGTGACCCTGACGTTCGCCTCAGGGACCGTTAAGCACGCTCGAAACGGAGGCGGTGTTTCTCCTCCTTAGCTGAAAGTGCTGCTACACACAAACTTGCTTTGCGCACGCTCGCTCGCTCGCTCGTTTGTTCACTCTTCCAGAAGACATCCGAGTTCCTGCAGTTCGTAGTCAGCCAGCTGCGGAACCACGATCTGAATCATCGTGTTTATAATTGAGGAGGAAGTTTGCTCAATGAGCGCTTGTGCTCCCCGTGAGTCACTCCCCGAGGCTTATGGGACGCCGTTTACCTGACGCACACCTCAGACAAGGAGGCAAGCCACTTTTCTCAAGGTGCCGTAACCAGGGCGACGTGGCCGTACACCTGCAAGCGGGGGGCCTTGGTCTGGAGTGCAGGCTCGTCCCCTCACTGTAGCAAACAACGTTCTCGTCACGTTAATCACTCGGTTCGACTGAATGTGGGATCTGACCGGATGCAGCCGAGCAAAACATCAAAGAACGACTCTCCAGCCAGCGCCTCTCCGTTACCCGAGAAACGGTTAAACCTGTTCTGCGACGGGAAGCAAGCCGCTTCTTGTCGACACCAAAGTTCTCGTAGTTCGTGCGGCTCTCTGATGGAAACCGAAGCAAGGATTGTGTAGTTTCACAATGTGCTGGGAAACCACCACAAATTCATTCCCGACTTCCTCCTGCTGCTACCTCAGCCTGGGACTTTTAATCTGCAGTGAGCGTCGCACTATACTATACTATACTCCTGCACCCCTGGGCCCCACATTTCACTTGAAGCTCTCCATTAAACAGCACTGAAACACGGGCCCATAGGAGAAGAGGTGGGGAAGGGTGTGGTAGGGCGAGGGTGTGGTAGACAGGGGCCACTGCAGTAGCCTACCCTGGATCTACGGTAAAGAATTCCTCATAGTCTAAGCATTGTAGTTTATCAGTATCTTCAGACATAATCCAATATCTAAACTATGCAAGTTAATTGGCACGTTCCGGAAGGAATAACACCTGACAGAAATGTACGAGGAAACGGGACGGGAGCCAAATCTAAAATAGCTGTTGATAATTACACGACGAGCAACGTTTTGCCAAGTAAATTGTGCTCTTCCTCATCTGTAGGTTTGACAGAGTGTTGAACAAGCGCACCCCATTTCCTGATAAATTAGGAAATACTGATTTCCAGACCCTTAAGAGTTTCTGGGGACGACTAGTCTTTGGGTCTGTTGCTAAATACAGTCTTCTGCTACAAGCTGTCAAAAACTGCATGTGTGAGCTTACATAACACCAACAACATACCAACATACCCTGATATGGCAGAGATATTTAGGGCCTATAAATCAGTATTTCCTGGTAAACATGGACAGATCACACCCCTGGTATATGTGTGAAACATTCTTATAAATCTCTATACCCAGCCAAACCTCACAGAGGAGGCCATTCCATACACTTCTGAAAGAGGAATCTAGCACTTGTTCACCTTGTGAAAAATACACCAACGCAAACATGAACCTTTAGTTTTTCAAATAAACTAAATCAACTTGGTTTCAACACGGCGTGGACATTTTCCACATTTCTATGTGAAATCTAGCTGGTCTCTCATATAGACAGTACTGCAGCTGCAGAAAGTGGAGATGGCATAAAGTAAAACAAGACAAAGTCATACGATCGCTGTATGCATTTTGCCCTCTGAAATCTTCCTAATTTACTGCAGGAACAAGCAACAACCCAGAATATTATTATGACATATATGCATATTATTCACCTTTCCTTATTAACAACATGGAATATAGACTTGAATGTCCCGTCCTCCCCCTAAACGTGTGCCACAGACACATTTTGCCAACATCTAAAATTTAAAAGGCGACCCGCCCACACACAGTGAAGCATCACAGAACACAGAGCCCATCTCTGTTCAGTATTTGTTCTTTCCCCACTGTTCTGCAGACACAATGGTTTGTTCCATGTTTTGTCCATTATTCCAAGGATAAAGCGGGCCTGGCTTTCTGTGGGGAAGAGTGTGTACGGTCTGTGCTTTATTTGGCTACTGGCATGTGAGAACAGTTTCCCTTTCACAAAACATTTATTCAGGAAGAGCCGTCTGCCCACTCAGGAAATTCCTGAAGAAAAGAGCAGCTTCCAGGGGCAGGAAATTTCCCCTCTGAAGCACACACACGCACACGCGCACGCACGCACTGAGATACATGCAGGCACACACACCCCTACACTGCAACAACACACACACACACACACACACACACACACACACACACACACACACACACACACACACACACACACACACACACACACACACACACACACACACTGCAACACATACTGCAACACACACATGCGCACACACTACACTGAAAGACACACACGCACACACACACACACCCCTACACTGCAACACACACACACACACACACCCCTACACTGAGACACATGCGCACGCACACACACACACCCCTACACTGCAACACACACACACACACACACACACACACACCCCTACACTGAAAGACACGTACTTGCACGCACGCACACACGCACACACACGCACATCCATACTCAGAGATGTGCACATGCGCACACACCCAAACACTGAAGGACACATGCGCATCCACATGCATGACACACACATACACACACACAAACACAGAAAGTCACACACACGTACATGCACGCACACACCCTGCACAGAAAGACACACGCACGTACATGCACGCACGCACACACCCTGCACAGAAAGACACATGCACGTACATGCACGCACACACACCCACATCCTCACAGAGATAAGTGATAAGTGAATAGACTCTTCTAAGGTGAATAACCACTGCCTTTTCTCCATACCGCATTACAGAACAGAGTCTTCACCATAGTCAAAGGCGTTACAAATGCAACTGCATGGATATTCTAGCAATGGCTTTAATTTAAACTTTAAAAAACTCTATAGTCTTAATGAACACCATTAACTACATGTCATTCCCTGCTTTACTTAAATTACACCTCAGTTAACTTAAGAATAACTTTCATTTTTTCAAGTCAGACTGAACATACACCCTGGCATTAACTTATTCACTCAACACAATGGATTAATAACTGGGTACAGTACAACATAATATACATACTTATAAATCATGTATATTCAAATCTGGCCCTGGTTTTCCTTCTCCAAAGTGAAGGACCAATTAGTGCTGCTGATTGGTCAGACTGTCCTCACACCTGCCTCTCAGGTAAAGGGAGGGTAGAACACCAGCAGTCCTCAGCCCTAGAGGACCCTGATATGAATAACAGGGATATAGATTCTTTAAAATGTAGACTGATATTAACCAGCTGACGGGCTGTCAGCGGTGCCTATATACAGCCTCCAGTCTGCTACATCCACAGCCAGAAGCGATAAGACCTGCATTCCCCAGGAACATTACCGACACTTCAGAGTTTAAAAGTGCCAGCGCTCTTCTCGTCAGGCGACTCATGAGCAATGGGCAGCTGATCCAAGCCGCTTCCTCTCCCGGAAATAAAGGAAAGCTCACTTAACAACTTCCTTCCCTTCATCTCCTACCCCGTTTAAGCCGCATCAAACTCGTCCCGTCTACTACAGGGGGTATCTTATCAATGTTACCCAGAAAAGGGCCGGTGTAGGCGCAGGCTTTTGTTCCAACCAAGCAGGAACACACCTGACTCTACTAATCAAGGTCCTTAGCAAAGACTCTAGTGGTTTATTAGTAGAATCAGGTGTGTAACTGCTTGGTCTGTAAGATGTACTGTAAGACAGAGGACTCCTGATCTACTGCAGGTGAGAACACCCGGCTCCAAGGCATTGTTATATCTTTTAGTCCCAGACACAGGGGAGGGTTAAAACTGCACACTCAAAACTGGCCGTTATCATATCACAGCACGAGGATGTTGAACATAAAAAACATGGGACCCACTGCTAAATCTAAAAAATAAGTCAATCTTAACATTTTAGTCTCATAGTTAGACTTAAAATCTTACTTTTATTACATTTTTATTATAGTTTTACTCATTTCAAGGTTTGCCAATGGGGTAAGATAATTTCGCTTGTCCAGTAAAAAGTAACTTAAAACAAGTCTCATGACAAGAATAAAAACGCTTGTCAAGACAGACATTTTTTGCAGTGCATTACTGCAGATTTCTCTAACACAAAACAAGGCCAGTAAAAAAAAAAATGTGCTAGTCTACAAAATGTAATTGGCTCTCGGTCAGTAGTGAATAGAAGGGAGGCCACAGTTATAAATACAGTAAAATTATTTTTTTTAAAACATGATACCCTCAAATCGTGAGCAGGACCATTGTCCCGACAAACTTTTAATTTTTTTGACAGCAGAGGCAAGTAAAAACAGAAAGTGTCTTTCATAAATCTCTCAAGCCGGGAAGTATTCTCACTGTTGATTCAAAGGGCCATGCGGCAAGTCACAAACACGCACACCAGGAAGTGAACCCGGAGAGAACCGGTTTGTACACATGACCCTCGACCCCACTGTAGGCGCGAGGCATCAGGAATGCCAGCAGTTCGGCACACTTCCTCTTTCTGCAACAATACAAAAGGAGGAAGTGCAAGTGGGAATTTTAGCAGCGTCTGTGAGTGGCTGGTACACACCTTAAAGCTGGGCAGATACACATTAATGGGGCGTTCTCTGACCAGAGCCACGGACATCCTAGGTGGGTACACCACAAAGCAGGATTACGGAGTTAGCCGGATAACTGCACTAAAACCCGGAACAGCTCTTTTTTTACTTCAGTCCACGCTCCAGATTTGGGAGGGTTGCGGGTTTTACTCTGTGCAGTTATCCAGCTAACTCTGTAATCCTGCTTCTCTTACTCAGTGCAGTTATCCAGCTAACTCTGTAATCCTGCTTCTCTTACTCAGTGCAGTTATCCAGCTAACTCTGTAATCCTGCTTCTCTTACTCAGTGCAGTTATCCAGCTAACTCTGTAATCCTGCTTATCTTACTCTGTGCAGTTATCCAGCTAACTCTGTAATCCTGCTTCTCTTACTCAGTGCAGTTATCCAGCTAACTCTGTAATCCTGCTTCTCTTACTTTGTGCAGTTATCCAGCTAACTCTGTAATCCTGCTTCTCTTACTCTGTGCAGTTATCCAGCTAACTCTGTAATCCTGCTTCTCTTACTCAGTGCAGTTATCCAGCTAACTCTGCAATCCTGCTTCTCTTACTCTGTGCAGTTATCCAGCTAACTCTGTAATCCTGCTTCTCTTACTCAGTGCAGTTATCCAGCTAACTCTGTAATCCTGCTTCTCTTACTTTGTGCAGTTATCCAGCTAACTCTGTAATCCTGCTTCTCTTACTCAGTGCAGTTATCCAGCTAACTCTGTAATCCTGCTTCTCTTACTCAGTGCAGTTATCCAGCTAACTCTGTAATCCTGCTTCTCTTACTCAGTGCAGTTATCCAGCTAACTCTGTAATCCTGCTTCTCTTACTCTGTGCAGTTATCCAGCTAACTCTGTAATCCTGCTTCTCTTACTCTGTGCAGTTATCCAGCTAACTCTGTAATCCTGCTTCTCTTACTCAGTGCAGTTATCCAGCTAACTCTGTAATCCTGCTTCTCTTACTCAGTGCAGTTATCCAGCTAACTCTGTAATCCTGCTTCTCTTACTTTGTGCAGTTATCCAGCTAACTCTGTAATCCTGCTTCTCTTACTCAGTGCAGTTATCCAGCTAACTCTGTAATCCTGCTTCTCTTACTTTGTGCATTTATCCAGCTAACTCTGTAATCCTGCTTCTCTTACTCAGTGCAGTTATCCAGCTAACTCTGTAATCCTGCTTCTCTTACTCAGTGCAGTTATCCAGCTAACTCTGTAATCCTGCTTCTCTTACTCAGTGCAGTTATCCAGCTAACTCTGTAATCCTGCTTCTCTTACTCTGTGCAGTTATCCAGCTAACTCTGTAATCCTGCTTCTCTTACTCAGTGCAGTTATCCAGCTAACTCTGTAATCCTGCTTCTCTTACTTTGTGCATTTATCCAGCTAACTCTGTAATCCTGCTTCTCTTACTCAGTGCAGTTATCCAGCTAACTCTGTAATCCTGCTTCTCTTACTCAGTGCAGTTATCCAGCTAACTCTGTAATCCTGCTTCTCTTACTCAGTGCAGTTATCCAGCTAACTCTGTAATCCTGCTTCTCTTACTCTGTGCAGTTATCCAGCTAACTCTGTAATCCTGCTTCTCTTACTCAGTGCAGTTATCCAGCTAACTCTGTAATCCTGCTTCTCTTACTTTGTGCAGTTATCCAGCTAACTCTGTAATCCTGCTTCTCTTACTCAGTGCAGTTATCCAGCTAACTCTGTAATCCTGCTTATCTTACTCTGTGCAGTTATCCAGCTAACTCTGTAATCCTGCTTCTCTTACTCAGTGCAGTTATCCAGCTAACTCTGTAATCCTGCTTCTCTTACTCAGTGCAGTTATCCAGCTAACTCTGTAATCCTGCTTCTCTTACTTTGTGCAGTTATCCAGCTAACTCTGTAATCCTGCTTCTCTTACTCAGTGCAGTTATCCAGCTAACTCTGTAATCCTGCTTCTCTTACTTTGTGCAGTTATCCAGCTAACTCTGTAATCCTGCTTTGTGAAACAGGCCCCTGGACACAGAACGGATGAGAAGCAGGAGGTCATACAAATGTCATTTTCAGCGATTAGTTTGGCGCTGCACTGCAATGTTCCTCATGATGTGTTCTGCGCCAATGAGGCGATATGATGGACATGCCCCATGGCGAGCGAGTGTGTGTGTGTGTGTGTGTGTGTGTGCGCGAGCGTGTGTGCGAGCGCGCTGTACTCACGCAGGTGTGCGGGCAGGCTCCCTGGCTCTCCTTCCATCCTGCCGGCCTGTCGAGATGTTGGAACATGAACAGGGGAGGAAGTGGAGTTTGGCACAGGGCTCGCTGAAGGACTGAATGAGATCCTCTCCTGCTATGAATAGACAGAAAACACTGCATACCTTAAAGGCCACAGTACACTCAGTCAACAAATGATATCATGACTGAGCAAACACAGTCCAGCCTATTGAAGCAGGAAAACCCTGACTGAGCAGGAAAAATAAACAATCTTCAGCTCAATACTTCCCCCTCCTACACTTACATTAATTGCAATGTCAATAAACCCTTCATACACAAGGCCTACATTTCAAATAAGAGTACCTAAAAAAAGTTAATGTAACAGGTTCACTTTTACAGTGCAAACACATGTATGGCTGAATGTTGAGATGTCCAAGCCTGCCTGAACAATGTAAAAGATTTCCATGACAGCCTCCGACTCCGTGTCTCACTATGTACACAGGTGAACTTCGAACAACAAAGTAATTCTGCCCACCAGAAAACAATGCTGATTTGCCAGTTTTACAAACTGCATAAATCAAGACTTTACAATTAGACAGTAGGGCTGCACGATTATGTTCAAAAATTATAATACAATTATTTTAGCCAATATTGAGATCATGATTATTTAACACAATTATTCATTGGTTTTCGGAACATAATAGTTTCATCGCACTAACATTTTGAATGAACATAATAATGCTTATGTTGCGGTAAGCGGATGCAGCTCGGCTAGTTCGCTAGTAAGCACAGTGAGGTGCGGTAAAGCGAAGGCCTTGTAGCAGGTTACCGTGACGACACTCTCTGGCGACGCAACCCTCAGGTTCAAAATAACGACGTTGCCCTTAGCGATCGGCGATTTCGGCTTTAGCTGATTGGTAACGCGTTCGTCCTGGAACAATTTGGACGAGTGAGAGAAGCGGGGTTCAAATCTCACCTTGGGCTTCTGAGTAAGCTTCTCTCTTTCCACACTCGTTACACTTATATGTTCACATTTTCTAACCCTCTACTGTGAAGGAGGTAAAATAGGAGTGCTTGATTTGACATAGAACAGCAGAGAAAGTCCAGTAAAGTGAGAGTCTTCATTTGTAAACAGACTGACCATTTTGAAGGCACATTCTCGAATATTCTTGCTTAGTAATGGTGGAAAGCCAAAAAATTGTAACCAAGATTAAAATTAGATTAATTGTGCAGCCCTATTAGATAGTAATGTGACAGCAAATGTGCAAATGAATGTGGCATGTTGCAAAAATTGGGACATGTTCATTAGCATGCCCTCTGAGGTAAGTGCAAAAAGCACTACTATTAAGGCTCAAGTGGAGCAGCAGAATTGTTCTTTTATGTTTCTATGGTAGAGGCCTGATGTCTCCATTCAGTGAGCAACAAAGGCCAAAACCATTATGCTGACCTTACTGCAGTGAGCTACATGTAGCCTGTTAGATGCAGCCTGAATAAATCCTCTTGTCCACTACTTGCAAACTAAAGAAACCCTGGCATTTTCTGCAGGTCAATTGCCCTCATTATTGATAAATTATATTTGCACAGCAAGTGTGTATTATGTCTCTGTCACAGGCCAGCACCTGTGTGTATTTAAGATATATCCTGCAACACAGTTGCAGCAGCTGACAAACTCACGTGCTTTTAGAAAGTGTAGTAACACTGTGTACCACTGTACACTCGCTCTGCTGGAAAGGGCTCAAGAGACGGGCTGTGTCCGAATCAGACCCCCATCTACTGCATCCTGTCTCCTGTGTACTGGCATATGTGTGCCGATTAATGTGTAATGTTTAGTATGCAATGTGCAGTAAGCAAAAAAAATATCCTCCATACTATTTTCCAACCGTACTGTGGAAGTGTGGTAAGAAGTCCCACCCTTGCGTGGCCATATCACGTGTTGTTTTTGTTGTTATTGAAGGAAAACGTCAGCAAATCTGCACCTCATTTTTTACAACAAAGCTGTGTTATCATTATCATATTTATGTGACCAAAATGTTTGCGTACTTCTTGAAAAGTATGCTCCTGAATATACTCAGCAAAACCCCGGAAGTATGTATATCATACGGGGGTTTTCAGTATACTACTTTCTACTTTCTCGTCATGTCAACTTAACAACCGTACTCAATAGTATGCAAGGTTTCCCTCTTCGGACACAGCCAGGGTAAATGCTTCCGCAGTGCCCAGCTGACAGCACATCCCCAAACTGCATTACCCATGTAGGGTGGTTTACTGAAGTGTGTCCCTTATTCTGACTACCAAAGGTGAACTGAGTGTTGACTGTGCTGGCAGGAACTGCCCTGTCTTGGTTAAGGAGAGGATATCTGCTTGTCTGACTGACATCTCGGAGTGGATGGCTACCCATCACCTGAAGCTCAACCTTGACAAGACAGAGCTCCTCTTCATGCCATACAAGACCTCCCCACTACATGACCTCTCCATCACCGTTGATGGGACCGTGGTGGCTGCCTCCCGCTCTGCAAGGAACCTGGGGGTGGTCCTGGACGACCGGCTGGACTTCAAAGAGCACATCAGGGCGACGGCACGGTCCTGCAGGTTCCTCCTGTACAACATCAGGAGGATTCGACCGTACCTGACCACCTACTCCACCCAGCTTCTTGTCCAGACCATGGTCACCTCACGCCTGGACTACTGCAACTCCCTGCTCGCAAGCCTGCCGGCCTGCGCCATTCTGCCTCTTCAACTGATCCAGAATGCAGCTGCCCGGCTTGTGTTCAACCTCCCGAAATTTTCCCACGTAACCCCCCTGCTGAGGTCTCTCCACTGGCTGCCAGTTGCAGCCAGGATCAGGTTCAAAGTTCTGACCCTGGCCTACACTGCAGCCAATAGGACAGGCCCCGCCTACCTGCAGGACTTAATCCAGAACTATGTTCCTGCTCGACCACTTCGCTCTTCTACAGCAGGGCGACTGGCACTTCCCCCCCTCCGTGTCAAAGGCTCTCGCTTGTCCCGACTGCGGAGTTTTTCCACATTAGCTCCTCAGTGGTGGAATGAACTTCCCATTCCCCTACGTTCTACTCCAACCCTGCCTGCATTCCGTCGAGGCCTGAAGACACACCTCTTCAGACTCCACCTTGACTGATACCCTCACCTAGGAATATCAGTTCCCTGTTCCCTGTGTTTTCCTGTCTGTTTATTATAGTTTACAATAGTATTTGGAATGGTAGTGTGGTGTTGCTGATTTTCCCACAGATTACTGTGAACTACAGTCGACGCTCATTGCTAGGGATAGCTGCTACATTATGTGAAGGATGTGCTTTGCCCTGTCTGTTCTGTAGTGATCTTGATAATGTCTCTGTACGCACTTACTGTACGTCGCTTTGGATAAAAGCGTCTGCTAAATAAATGTAATGTAATGTAATGAATTCAGCAAGGTCTGATAATGGAACAATGCTACCGCCCAATAGCACAGTTGCACAGTTGCAACAATTCCACTGCGTCTGCCGGAACGCCCACAGAACTACTGACGTAACCTTACATTGTACGTATACAGTGTATTTCTGTATGGTGTTGTTGGAAAGCCGGTGTCATGGGGATCAAGGTGGTGTGGTACCGTGGGCGCTGAATAAAGGAACACCATTCAAAAGCGAACAGCGAGTCAGCTGCCAGCTGTACCACAAATGGTTAACGTGGTGTGAAAAACGCACAGATAGCGCAAGCAGTGGTTATTGTTGTCGCTGCTGTTTTGTCGCGATTGGGTCTTGCGTTGATGATTCAGGGTTTTCCTTTGATCTTTGGGTATATAGGGAGAAAAGTGGAATGGTTCTGGGAGACTCGCCGACACTAGCTCCTGCGCGCCACTCACGTATAGCCATTTCATTACACTCTCATTCTCACCACTGCATACGGTCACTTTTGAACATACTGTATAAAAAAATGCATTCACTTTAACCACTACACACCTAGCGGTTTCAAGGTGCTATACACAATAGAATTAAGGATATATTGCACCCCATAGTCACTCAGCTATACACTAGTGCTGTCGCAAGATACACATTGTATCCTTGTAGGCTACACAAGCCAGAGGCACGTCCGCGTCTAAATAAAGACACATAGCGATCCGTAGAGAGCCGCACTATTGGCGGAAAGAGGCTATAGTCCCTCATTTGCGGACTCCATCTACGTACAACTGTTAGCACAGATGAAAGGTTAAAATGTGAATATTTGGAGTCAGATAACCGAGTAAAATTGAAATAACATTAAAATAATCCCGTTCCGGTAGCACCAGGTAAGACTACATATGCGTTCCTTCACCACTCAGATACTTCCGCTGTTTGGCGTGTCTGAGGGGAGCTTTACACCCATGATGCACTCTGATACAATGCCAAGCAGAGGGGCAGTGGGTAGTTTTTCGGTGCGTCTTTGCTGTGGGTTATACCTCTGCGACTTTCCAGGACAGGTGGTGGGGACTGAGCCAGCCATCATTAATGGTGAAATCATAATCCAAGTTTTTGTTTATGGCTCTTTGCAGAGTTTAAAAAAAAAAAAAACTTAAAAGAAATTGTACAGGGATGTCTCAGTGGCGTAGTCTGGAAGACATTGTGAGCCACGATGTCCCTCTCTTTCACTCGCTCCCATTCTTCTCTACACTGTGCCGTCCAATGAAGCTGAAAAGCCCCTGAGCCTTTTCAGGCACCTTCCAAATACCTCCGTCAAAAACGCATCATTGCCAGGAGCAATGAGAATTCAGAGGTAAACTAAACATTTTTGTGATTGGCCCAATGGCCTTTTCTGGAGTCATGTACAGTTGTAGGGGAAGGGAATCAGCAATTAACCCCCTGGCATTGCTGTGGATAGGGAAATTATCTGATATTCAGGAGGTTGCTGGTTTGAATCTCGGTTGGAGCACTGCCACTGTACCCACAGGCAAGGCACATAACCCAACTGGTTCAGTAAATACCCAGTGAAATAAAACAGAAGCATAATCCACAAAATCATTACTTTTACAAGGCCATTTACTAAACAGCTCAATAATATCACCATATCTCTATGAACAAAAATGGTCACGTTTATTGGAATTAAACGTGCACTGCAAAAAGTGTTCCACTGAAATGATCCAGGGACACAAATGAAAATTGAGAAATTACTGAAGGTCATTAATGTTTCACAGTATGCATGCATATGCTGCCTTTAAATGGTCTATAAAATAGAAAAAAACATTTTGACAATTAGATATTGTTCAATTACTAATATCAAGGCAATATTGAAATATATTAACAATATGTATAAATAAAAAAGATAAGTTATTGAGGTGGTGTATTAATGTATTGTAGCTTTGGATAAAAGCGTCTGCTACATGACTGTAATGTAATGTGTGTGAATACTGGTCTGTGTGTAAATGAATGCAATGTGTTAACATGAATGTGGACCCAAGGCTGTGCAAGCCAAATAGGTTATACTCAAGATGAAGGCAATTTTCCCATTAGTAAAAGAAGTACTTTGCCATTACAAATGCTGTTACTGTGCAAATGCTATACAACAACACTTTATTACACAGCTTGTATAATTGTATTAATGCTTAATGTTGGTTAGGGTTGAGGTTTAGGATATAGGCTACCTTAGGGCTGTGGTCTGGCCAGCTGTAGCACAGAGGCTTCGGTTAAAAGGTAGGTCAACTCATACACAGCTTGTGTAATTGTATTAATGCTTAATGTTGGTTAGGGTTGAGGTTTAGGATATAGGCTACCTTAGGGCTGTGGTCTGGCCAGCTGTAGCACAGAGGCTTCGGTTAAAAGGTAGGTCAACTCATACACAGCTTGTGTAATTGTATTAATGCTTAATGTTGGTTAGGGTTGAGGTTTAGGATATAGGCTACCTTAGGGCTGTGGTCTGGCCAGCTGTAGAACAGAGGCTTCGATTAAAAGGTAGGTCAACTCATACACAACTTGAGGTAATTTAGCCCAAGTAATTATAAATAACGCACCTGCTTCAAATTAGTTCACTTGCAACAAAAACTTTTTTTTCTACTGGGGATTACTGCAAGTCTGTATCAGGGCCATGCAAATACAAGATTTAATTATATCTTACAATCGTCCCACATGATCAAAACCAGAATATCTTTAAAAATTAACACACAGGACACTGAATATGCATTCATGGATTCTGTCCTGCACTGAAAACGAACATCCCTCTTTAACAAATATTAATGCCTGAAGAAAAGTGCTCAAGTCCAGTGGCAGATTTCATATTTGCATGTAGCCTACCTGTTATACAGGCAGAAAAGTCAAAAGTTATTTCTACTCATAAGTCCCTAGTTTTTAAAATAAAGCCATTGGTTAATTATTTAAAACCAGTGCAGGGTTGCAGTTTTTCCTGATAAATCAGGAAATGCCGATTTTCAGACCATATATTTGGGCCACTGGTATTTTGGCTGTATTGCTGAGCACTTTCTCCTGGTATCAGCAATCAAAGACTGCATTAGCTTTCAATGTGTGTGTAATAACAAACTCAACATCTCTGCCCCTGCTTCAGACATTTATGGTCTGAAAATGATCATTTCCTGATTATTTAGGGGCGCGGGGGGGGGGGGGTCACACCCCCCCCCCCCCCCCCCCCCCCATAGCAGAGCTCCAGTCACAGAAGGGTAACAGGTCACAGCTGAGCTACAACCTGCGTGCTCGACAACGAACAGCAACGAAAAAGCAAATTTCAGCCGGGACAAATTTGCATGAATTTGCATGGCGTATAACCTAGTCCAAGTCTACGAGCCCAGATCTACACACCTTTTTGCAGTGTCAGTTGTCGATTCTCCACTGATATACTCACTAGTTGATCCACTCATGGTGAAGAAGCAGGGATTGTTGGGGTTATGCATCATCAAATCCCCCCCTCCCCTCCCCTCCCCTCCACTCCACTCGGCGAGCTAGGTTATGGCGTTTACCAGTGTGAAGCAAAGGATCCGATGTGTTTGTTCAAAGTGCAAAGAGTATGACAAGGTTACGCCTCACACTCAGTACTCCCAAGTTGCCAATGGCAACCAGGTGACCTCAGCCAGGTGGTGTGACAGTACATTTAATGGATTGCTCGTGTGTCAGTTGGAAGGTGGTCTTCAGCCGAACTCCACTTGATGCCAAACAGTGCATAAAAAGCCCCTCAGAAAACCAAAATATTATAATGGCTCATTGTTATTCAGGCTAACAGTGCTGGAGAGAAGTTTGGAGGACATACTCAATTCTGCCCCAGAATACTCACCCTGAACCAGTTCAAATTCTACGTACAAAACAATTGTGGCCAGAATTAAAGTCAAGGGAGCTGTTCACAGAGCAGCTGTGAAGAGCAGAACATTTGGTGAAAAAAAGTAGACACTTGGGGCCTGATTTACAAAGGCATTTAGTGGGTGCAAAACCATTTAGCACATGCAAAACCAGTAACATGACCAATGATTGGTCAGGGAATTTGTTTTGCACCAATCATTGGTCATTGGTCAAGCCCTTGGGGTTTGAGTCTTTCTCCTCAATTGTTCATTTCCAATGACACCATTTCCCTAAATACGAGCAATAACTGTATAAATTGCCATTTACGAAGGGGAGGAACAGCTCAAACTGTATGGAAAGGGCAACATATATATATATATAATACAATGCAAGTTGTGAACAACTTGGTTAGAAGGGATAGCCTACTCTCACGACTTGTGCACTTGCTGCATACATGTCTCCATTTCTTACCCAAACATTTAATTAATTTTCAACCAACGAAGCCTTCCTGTGAAGTTAATTATTAGCACTGCGTTTTGAGAAAGACAAATTGACCACGTTTAAAGACTTGTGTTATGGGCTACAGTGATTTCTGTCCCAGTAAATCAATTTAGGAGGCGACACAATTTATTTTTAAATCGACTGAAGAACACGCGTGAACTGTAAAAAAAATAAGAATAAAATAAACACGCTTCCATTACCAGTCGCAACCAAATCAAGGACGTTCTCTGGGGTCTGAAGTTCAAGTTTAAGTAGCCTAGCCTACAAAACAAAAACTTCATTCATAACAACCAAGTCAAACTCTGCAGGATTTCAAAGCGCAACTCGTCCACGGTTCACATGTAGCACATGGGCTCGTTACATTAAGTGATTTGAGAGAAAAAAGCCTGGGCTAGCCTACATGTTGTGTAGCCTACAGCTAGTGCATTGCCATTGGCGCTTGAATTGTTACCATAAATTACACGTGCGTGTTTTAAAAAAAATAATAACAAGTTACTTTATATATAGCCTACAGGTCTTCAACAACCCAACACCAAAACTTAGGCAACTTTATAAGGTTGTAAAGGGGCTGCAACTAGGCTACAGCCTACTGTAAAATGGGTTTACAGTTTAATTTCTTATGAAATATTTACCTTAGGAAACATTCGGTTATCATTAACCGTAGGGTTCAAAATACAAACGTGGCTTAGAAAAGTGGGAAGAGTAAGAGTTAGCATAGCGGAACTGGTTCGCACAGCATGGCACTCACCCGTAAGCACTCACCGAGCGCAGTTAACAATACGACAGCGAAATAAACCCGTCGGCAACAGATGATAACAAACACAAACGCCGCGTTTCTCAGCGATAGGATGCGATCAAGCGTAACACGGGGGAGTCCACCTCTCGCAGCCAAGCTAATGGGAGTGAAAGCAATCCGTAAATACCTTAATTGTATTCTGCAACGGGGATTCGGACATGTCTCAGTCAATCCAGGAAGTTCTGCTCTTCCCACTTTCCTTCCCCCCGTCTTTTCCTTGAAATAACCCAGAAAATCATCCGCATCCGACTCCAGCACTTGCACTGGTTTCCATCTGAGTCGCACGCAAGTTTAATGTGTAGATTTCGGTGAAAAGGTCGTGCACGTCGAAGATAAACGTAACTTCTTTGTTATACTCCTTGTGCGACGGGCTACATTTTGCGATGTGTTGATTATACTAGTTTCTTCCTGGAAGACAGAGACCGAAAGGCGGACAACGCAGTGCTCATTGATTTGGGTATTTAAGTGGCGAAATGACGTGAATTCCCAGCACTGAGCGCTGCCCCCTTAAAGGGGAACTCAACCCAGGAAACTGCCGATCATGTTACAGGCCAGGGTGTGTTAAAGGAAACAAGGAACTGAGGTGTCTGGACGCGAAGTCCAGAGGAAAAACAACTGGAAAAAGACAGTGCTTTTAAATTCGGAATTGTGATGAACCTGTCTGACTCAACACGTCCAGTTGGGTTTCCGACAAACACTTAAAATTAATGCTCTTTAATAGCCGACTATCGTTGTCTTAGTTTTTTCTTTTAAAATAATTTTATATAAAACATAGCCTAACGTATATTATCTCTAATTGGCACAAGGATCAAATCTGCAGCTGTCACTACCACCACCTTATTTTCATCTATATACATTTAAACTTTATCTTTAAATTATTTTTAGGCTGATTCATTCTGTGTTAAAAGGGAATTACACCCATACTCCTTGGTGCACAACACAAGTAGTCTTTCCTCAGTTAGAAGAATGGGTGCTTATCCTGGAGTAAGATGCTGTGAAGGTGTAGGGTGGTCCACAACTCCCCAAAAAAGGATCTAGAAACAATAAAAATGTGAATGTACTTAAATGACAGATAATTACAAGTAGTAATTATACCTTCAAAATTCACCTTTTCTCTGCAAAGGTCCTGCACAGCTTACTGAAATGACCCACAGTGCATTTATTGTCCCTGTGGCATAGTAGAAACAGCCACTGGAACACGATGCATCAACATCTTGCAGGTGAGGAGATGGACATTCAAGCCATCTCAACAATTGGCTCATAATATAACCAATCTGATTTCAGGAAAATGATCTTACAAACAGTAACATTAATTCCCAGATTATCTAAAGCAGGGGTACACTACAATCCTGGGGGGTTGCAGTGTTTGCAGGTTTGAGGCTTCTGTAGTTTGCTTTCAAGCAGCAGTCAATGTAGGCCTTGGAAACAAGGCGTTTGGTCTCTTTAGCCAATCAATGACTTGTCAGTTTAAATAGACTAGCTAGTTTCGGTAGCTACCTATAGATTGACTAACAAATACACAGAATGCCTTAAATTCAAAAACAATAGATTTGGCCTGTAGATAGAAATGAAAAATCTTAAATCCTTCACTGTCTTTTTCAATTGCAACACAGAAGGTGCTTGCAAGCAGAGTAGAGCACGGTAGCCAGATTAACGTGTTAAATTAACATCATGGTACCATGATGAATTTATCTTTCTAGGGCCTCTTGTTCTTAATCTGTCTTCAATATATTTTTTTCTTTATTGCTGTATTATGGATTTCAAGCTGGAGTGGTTATTGTCATACATACAGTGCCCTCCACAATTATTGGCACCCCTGGTAAAGATGAGTAAAAAGGGTTATAAAAAATTCACCGTTTGGTCAATTATCTTAATCTCACACTGAAAAAATGAGAAAAATCCAACTTTTAATTGAAAGACATTTATTCAGAGAAAAAAAATCCCTCATCAAGAAATTATTATTTTTAACAAAACCACGGGTGCCACAATTATCGGCACCCCTGCATTTAATACTTTGTCCAACCTCCCTTTGCCAATAAAACAGCACTGAATCTTCTCCCGTAACATCTAATAAGGTTGGAGAATACAGAGCAAGGAATCTGAGACCATTCCTCTTTACAGAATCTCTCCAGATCATCTAGTCTTAAGTCCTCCTCCTCTTCAGCTCAGCCCACAGGTTTTCAATGGGGTTTAGGTCAGGGGACTGAGATGGCCATAGCAGAAGCTTGATTTTGTGTTCAGTTAACCGTTTTTGTGTTGATTTGGAAGTATGTTTTGGATCATTGTCCTGCTGGAAGATCCAACGACGACCCAGTTTTAGTTTCCTGGCAGAGGCAGCCAGATTCAGATTTAAAATTTCCTGGTATTTCATGGAGTTCATGATGCCATGTACCCTAAAAAGGTTTCCAGGGCCTTTGGAGGAAAAACAGCCCCACAACATCACGGAACCTCCACCATACTTAACAGTGGGGATCAGGTTATTTTCGGTATAGCCATCCTCCTTTTTACATCAAACCCACCTTGAGTGTTGGTTGCCGAAAAGCTAAATTTTCGTTTAATCTGACCATGGAACCACAGTTCCAGTCAAAGTTCCAGTAGTGTTTAGCAAACTCCAGGCACTTACGTTTGTGGTGAAATGATAGGAAAGGCTTTTTTCTGGCATGCCGTCCAAATAACTTGTTGGCATGGAGGTGCTACTTTCCTCTGTAATTCTCCAACAGTGATCCTTGGGGATTTTTTTTGCCTCTCTTATCATCCTCCTCACTGTGCATGGGGGCAAGATAAACCTGGGTCCTCTTCCAGGCAAGTTTGTAACAGTTCCAGTTGCTATGAACTTTTTAAGTATTGCCCTAACGGTAGATATGGGCATTTTCAGGCGAGTAGCCATTTTTTTATAGCCATTCCCTGATTTATGAAGCTCAACACACTTTTCCCTCATTTTATTTGTGTGTTCTCTTATCTTTCCCATGTTGATGTATTAATAAGGGAATATGGCCTCTGTGCCACCTCATATTTATACCCCAGTGAAACAGGAAGTCATGGATTACTGCTTGAAAGTTCCTAAACACTCTGATCAACTTTAAAAAGTAAAATATAAATGGAAAAAATGCTTCAGTTACATAAGAACTTCTAGGGGTGCCAATAATTGTGACACACATGGTTTTGTTAAAAATAATTATTTCTTGATGAGGGATTTTTTTTTCTCAGAATAAATTTACTTCAATTAAAGGCTGGATTTTTCTAATTTTTTCAGTGTGAGATTAAGCTAATTCTAATTAAATTTTTTATAACCCTTTTTACTCATCTTTACCAGGGGTGCCAATAATTGTGGAGGGCACTGTATGTACCTGTCATAAAAAAGGCAGCCAGCTGGATAGTTAACTTGCTAGCTATTATCTTCCAGTTGCTGACATTATCTTGAGAAATGTGATGTAATTTAACCAACAATATTTATTCATAAAATTCTAATCAATAATTCAATTGCTGATGAAACATATTCTTGAGCATCAACTGAAACTGATTGCTGTGTAGTTTTTGAAATATGACCTTCAGTGTGTTACGGCCTAGGGGAGTCAATACAGCTGCCTCCATCATGTGAAAATGAAAACACATAATGTTTCGCCACATATACTAATACCTTTGACCATAAAATAATTAATATTATATATACAGTTAACCACAAAATTATTATTGTTGTTTTGGCTCTGTACTCCAGCACATTGGATTTGAGATTAAAAATAATGGGGCACTATGTACAGTTGAAGTCGGAAGTTTACATACACTTAGGTTGAAGTCATTAAAACTCATTTTTAACCACTCCACGGATTTCATGTTAGCAAACTATAGTGTTGGCAAGTCAGTTAGGACATCTACTTTGTGCATGACAAAGTAATTTTCTCAACAGTTGTTTACAGATTATTTCACTTTTAATTCACTATATCACAATTCTAGTGGGTCAGAAGTTTACATACACTAAGTTGACTGTGCCTTTTAATTTATAATATTTGGTTGCATATCCTTTGCATGCCATGACTTCCTTATGTCTGTGACCCAACAACATCAAAAGACTCTTGATATCTTATTTCCAGGTACTCTTAGAAGCAATACTATAACCTCTGCATTTGAATGGATCTCTATGGGAATTGGGGGGTGGGACTAGATTTAGCTGTAAATTACACTGGAACAGTGTGGAACATATGGTTGGCTAAATGGCTCTAAGTCATCAAGGGTCTGACGTATCAAACAAGCCTTAAACCATCACTCTGCTGCCAGAAATACAGTAGATATGGATGGATAACTTGAGGGGTTTCTTCTCCTGATTTATTTTTCCATAGAGTTCAATAAAAAAAAAGAAGCTTTACTCTGAATGGCAATTTTTATTAAATCGATTTATTAAAAATGCTTAATAAAAGCAGCATGTATGAATTAATTGATTCATAATGTTAGTAACCAAAACTATTTATTATTGTTCAATACCTTCTACCAGTTTTGCTTTGGGATGCTTTATAAAAAGCTTATTAGAAAAAGTATGAAGTGTCTTGTCTTTGAATGAGTTACTTATGCACTTGAATAAAGGAGAAATAAAAATATGACACATCCTAAAGTGTAAGACAGCAATGCAAATTATAAATAAGTGTATACATAAATATTAAAATGCATACTATGAACACTTGAAACACAAGCCTGTAATTCTCACAACAACAATAAAAAGCAACAATAGAAAACTAACAGTTAGCCTTGTATTATAACAAATAGCATAAACATCACACTTCTTATTGATATTCCTGTCTTTGCATATGTTACATATGTGAATGCACTTCATACAATAAATTGAAAATAAATATCAAATATTATTTATTTTTTTTGCAACAGTAAATGACCATTAAGTTTATTTACAATGTTGTTTATTTTCAATGCTGCCATGAAAATATTTTTTATTTACTCATTTAAATTTTGGCGCCATCTGCTGGCCTTTAGTCGAAACACTGTTTCAGGCTTTTTTCTACACACAAAAATTCATAAATAACATTTTTTTCCTTCATTATCAGCACGAAAAAAATTATTACTGAAGTAGTTTAACCCTCTGCTTTTGGTCAGTATCTATGCACTTCATAATGCACTGCTGAAACCAGGTGAACAGCATTTAAAAGTATGACACAAGCAATACTCTAGTTTGTAATAAAACAAACGATTTGAAACTTAGTGTGTCACACAGTTAAGAAAAAAAGGAATCTATTTGCTATTTAGCATTAATGACTGTACTCAGGCATACTCATATTCCCCATGAGTTTTTCAAGACGTTGGCAAAATCCTGATCATAGGGTATGCCAATACTCAGGCCCTCGTAGTAGTCCTCAAATTCACAGTAAGAGACCTCCCTGGCATCCAGACAGGCTTCCCGTAGTGACTGGATAAACCCCGCCTTCAGCTCCCCCTCCGTGGACTCACCTGAGGTCAGAGGTCACAGATCAGCATTAATCCGAAGACACCAGGGGTGCATCCCAATATTCTTCACTCCCCACCTCCCTTCCTCCACTCCTCTCCTACCCGGAAGTATGCAAAACTGCCTGAACGTTTCGAGTACAAGTATTTACATGTACAGTATACAATGTACCTGACATTTGGGTTTGCATCGAGACATTAATTAATATGTAACCATTAACACGTAATTAAGATGTAATCAGCAACATTAGATTAAAACACAAAGATCCGTTTACGGGGCAAGGAGGGGAGGAGGTGGTAGTGGAGGAAGGGAGGGTGCATTTTTCGAGTATTGGGACGCACCCCAGGGCTGTGTCCGAATAGGACCCCTGTTCCCTGTCCACTGTCCCCTGTCCACTCAGACCCCTGTCTACTATGTGCCCTGTCCCCTCACTTTGCAAGCAGTGTGTGAAAGAAATCCCACAAAACTCTTTCCAAACTAGTGAGGTATTTTGTAATATTTATTTACATTTTTTTATTTCATTGAGAATATCAATCAGTTAACATATGACCATTAAACCATTAAAGATCGGCACAGAGGAGAGGAGGTGGTAGTGGAGGAAAGGAGGAGAGGAGGTGGTAGTGGAGGAAGGGAGGAGAGGAGGTGGTAATGGAGGAAGGGAGGAGAGGAGGTGGTAGTGGAGGAAAGGAGGATGCATTTTTCGAGTATTGGGAAGCACC